>JAOTRA010050504.1:0-18033 GCA_026260255.1 Pseudolaguvia tuberculata | reverse complement strand
GAGTGAGTGACTACAGAGAGAGAGAGCAAGCAGGAGTGGGTGAGTGCACTTAAGTGAATGAGTGAGTGAGTGAATGAGTGAGTGACTACAGAGAGAGAGAGCAAGCAGGAGTGGGTGAGTGCACTTAAGTGAATGAGTGAGTGAGTGAATGACTAAGTAAAAATGAGTTAAATAGGCATGTAAATGACTGAGTGAAATTAAAATGAGATGCTACAAATAGAATAAGAATGAATGAGTGAGTAAGTGAATATGTGAGAGTTGCTAAGGTAGAGGGAGTGTGAGTGAGTGAGGTACTACAGAGAGAGAACAAGCAGAAGTGAACAAGTGAATGAGTGAGTAAATGACAGAGTGATATGATGGAGATGCTATAGAAAATGAGAGTGAGTTTGAGCTGGCAAGAATGAGTGAGAGACAATAAGAACGAGTGAGGGACAATGGCAACGGTGTAACAGTGTAGAGGTTTAATTAGAGAAATGAAGGCCATCGAGACACCTGCACGCGCACACACACGTGCGCACGCGCACACACACACACACACACACACACACACACACTTCAATGTCACTTACTAGTGTTTTCGTGTTTTTTGACGATAAATACGAATATAATGTGTATTAAATCCATATTTCACTATTTGATTTACTACTTGCACCACTGAACTAAAATGAGTGAGAGAGAGGGAGAAAGAAAAAAAAAAAAAAAAAAGAGAGAGACAGACAGTAGATTGATTGCATATCAAATGCTGCTGGTTTATTCAGAGATTTAAACCTGTAATGAAGTTAAGAATTTCAGTTCATAAACACAGTGTGAAAAGAGAGAAAGAGAAAAACAGAGAGTGAGAGAGAGAGAGTGAGAGAGAGAGAGAGAGAGAGAGAGAGAGAGAGAATACAGATGGAAAACGCAGGAGGTATAAGTGGAACGACATCCATGGAAACAGAGATAGGGCTCAGACAGAAACCAGGCCTGATTCTTTGACTTGCACAGAGGAGGTATCAGTGACACTCAACTCGACAATCGTAACTGGCGGACGAGGGGACGGTAACTGGCAGGACGAGGGGACGGTAACTAGCAGGACGAGGGGGCGGTAACTGGCAGGACGAGGGGGCGGTAACTGGCAGGACGAGGGGACGGTAACTAAAAGGACGAGGGGACGGTAACTGGCAGGACGAGGGGACGGTAACTGGCAGGACGAGGGGGCGGTAACTGGCAGGACGAGGGGGCGGTAACTGGCAGGACGAGGGGGCGGTAACTGGCAGGACGAGGGGACGGTAACTGGCAGGACGAGGGGACGGTAACTGGAAGGACGAGGGGGCGGTAACTGGTAGGACGAGGGGGCGGTAACTGGTAGGACAAGGGGACGGTAACTGGCAGGACGAGGGGACGGTAACTGGCAGGACGAAGGGACGGTAATTGGCAGGACGAAGGGACGGTAACTGGCAGGACGAAGGGACGGTAATTGGCAGGACGAAGGGACGGTAACTGGCAGGACGAGGGGACGGTAACTGGCAGGACGGTAACTGGCGGACGAGGGGATGGTAACTGGCAGGACGAGGGGTCGGTAACTGGCGGACGGGGGGATGGTATCTACCTCCTGAGCGTGGACGTTGTCTTTGGACTCAGCGAGTTTGATTGGCGTGCAGCGTTGAGAAGATGTAGCCTCATCTTCCCGGTCTTCCTCGGAGTCGTCTTCGGAGCTGCTGGAGATCTGCTCCTCGCTGGGCGGAGGAGGAGCGCTGGCGGCCGTCTTCCGCTGCAAAACGGTCTCCTCTTTACTGGACTTGTTCCTGGAGAGAAGGAAAAGAAAGAGGGGAATATTGAATGTCTACTCAAATGTGTAACTGGAAGCTGTTCATTGAACCAATAAATATCCGACTACTAGTCAGTGATGCTGGAGTGGATAATAATCAGAGTATGTACCACCGCTTCGACCCTGAAAAACAAACCTCGGGTTAAATATTCACACCTTTCAAAACATGAGCAGCCCACCACCCCTCCTGTGTGTGTTTGTAGAATTGTTTTTTTGGGGGATTTTCCCAGCACTGAAGAAGGTCACCGTGTTTTGTGACACAGTCGGTGGACGACAATAAAAAGACACAAACATTGCGTTGCCAAAACATCAAAACAAAAATGTTTGTGCTGTAAGACAAAAGAACAGGTTTTCTTTTTTTCTTTTTTGATTTTATGCATGTATTAGCAGGTTTATTTTCACTATTCAATTTGACCTACCTTTACATTTCCCTTGTTTAGGTTTTTTTTTTTTTTTTAATTTATAAAACACAAGGAACGAATACCATAAGGAACAACCCAAAAAATAGAAAAACATGATCATGAACAGGTTTTCTATTGGACAAAGAGAAAAATAGACAGTTCGACTCGGGTCACCTTCCCTAATTTGGGGGTCACAAGGGTCTTCTGGAGTCTTTCCCAGCGGACATAGAGCAAAAGGCGCAAGGGTACACTTATAGACGCAGGCACGCACGCGCACACACTCACATACACTAGAATCACCAATCAACCAACTGTGCATGTTTTTAGACTGTAGGAGGAAACCAGAGTACCCGGAGAAAACCCACGCAAGCTATACACGCACAGATCTGAGCTCAAGTCATGAATTTTATTGTTTTAGTGATGTCAATCCGGATTTTATTTTTAGCTTTGGCCGCAGGAAATTGTTCATCCGAGATCATTTTTTATGAATAAAATATTCCTAGAATCCTTACGTTACATTATTTTTCTTCCCTCTTCTGACATTCTGACACATTTCCTGCAATGTGACATCATCGGGAACCAATAGGAGCTTCGAATAGGGCCTGATGATGCAATTAGCACAACTTGATATCAGGAACGTGTGGAGTCTATGAGTTCCGTATTCGACTCCATCCCGATACCTGTATCTATCAGTGTATTTTATATACAGCTTCTCTTTCCTAGCACTTTTTCAAGGAAAGATCTAGAACTGTTCCTGTTAGGGGTCGTGCACTGATCTGCACTGGATGCTCTTCCCAATGCAACCCTCCCATTTATCCGGGTTCGGGACCAATACTAAGGATGCACTGGCTTATGTAACCTTAATGACTGGGAGTAATTTAAATTGACCAATCCGACTAATGTACATGTTTTTTGGACAGTGGGAGGAAACCGGAGTACCTAGTGGAGACCCACGCAAGCGCAGGGAGAACATGCAAACTCTGTATAGAAAGATCCCCGACTCAGGAATCGAACCCGGGGCCTTCTTCTGGATTTACAGCCAATGATTGGAAAAAAAAATTCTAGCCTAGTCTCACCCAAGCATTGATTTGCCGGTCTCTTCAGGTTTCCGCACGGTGAAGGGGCTGTGATCCAAACCAACACTCTTTGGCATGAACTCCCTGAAACCAATCAAGCAAAAAGCCTGACATGAGATTGCTGGATTGAACAGGAAACAGGAAGTCAAGAGGATGCCAGGACAGGTTAAAGGAACAGACCTTGCCGAGTTGGTCATGGCGATACAGAAGGTATCGTCGAACGAGGTGAGTTCGAATGGTTTGAAGAACTCGGTGTACATGTCCGTACTCTCGTCATATCGGTTCACTCGTTTCACTGCTACCTTCTTCCTATTCTTCTCACAGGAGACTAAAGAAAGACATCAAACAAAACAATGAACAGAATCACTTTCATTCGCACCGATAGTGGGAAATGATAGCACCATGGATAAGTGGGAAGTGGTAGCCTAGTGATTAAGGTGTTGGATTAATACCAGAAAGACCGTTGTTCGAATCCCACCTCTAACAAGCAACCACTGTGGGCCCTTGAGCAAGACCCTTAACCCACAATTACTCAGTTGTAAAAAAAATTACCCCCCCCAATGTAAGTCTCTCTGGATAAGAAGGTCTACCAAATGCCAAACTGTAACTGGATAAAGAAATTGGACTGGGAGGTGTAGTGATTAACTTTCGCTGGGTACTCCGGTTTCCTCCCACAGTCCAAAAACCCTTGTTGCCTTGAGTTAGGAAATAAGCTGAATAACTTATAAATGAATAAACTATTTTAAAGACTTTTCATTTTACAGGATAAAACCTAAGGCAGCAAAATAGAACAAAGGAAAAGATACAGCAAAAACAGAGAGAAAATTTATTTATACCAAATTTATAAAAAATAATAATAATAATAATGTACTTATGGGATAAATCTTGACTTTAGAAACTAAAAGAAAACCGTTGGTTAAATGATTATACTGCATAAAAATAGTTTCTTTTATTTATTTATTTTTTATTATGTAAGCTCATTTTAAAGATTTAACATCTTTCTGTGCAGAGTTTACATGTTCTCCCTGTACTTGCGTGGGTTTTCTCCTTGTACTCCGGTTTCCTTGCACAGTCCAAAACCATGTACATTACATTGATTGGTGACTCTACATTACCTTTAGAAGGGAGTGCGAGTGTGTGTGTTTGGACCATGGACCTGTACCACTGCCCTCCACCCAATGTACGACGGTATATATATTTTTGGACTGTGGGAGGAAACCGGAGTACCCGGAAAAACCCTGCTTTGTTTTTCTCGTGTATTATGATTAATATTATGACCGTTACTGTTACTATTGTATCCAACATAAAACACAGAGCTTTTTAAATCTTTTTTTAGATTTATACGCAAGTCTTTAGTACGCAAGTCTTTAGTGCATTTGATTTGGTATAAAAGATAAATACCTTCATCATAAGGAACTGGAAGGTAGGATAATACACCATCTGACCACCAGCATGTATAACTGTGTGAAGAAAAGAAAACCAAAAAGACAATTCAACATTTTTCTAATTCACATGTACATCATAGTATAATGCATAATGGGAGTGTGAGTGTGTGTGGTTCATGTGCATATGTGGTCCTACAATAGACTAGTAACCTGTCCAGGGTGTACCCATGCCTTTCGTCCAAAGATGATGGAGTCGTCATGAGCCACCAGATGAGCTTTAAACTTTATTTTTATACGATACATGAACAGCACTTCACTTTTAAATCTCATACACATCTAGCAAAAACATCATCATCATCATCATCATCATCGTCAAAAAAAAAAAAAAATTAGTCTGAGGGGGCAGGACCAGGTTGGATGAGACCACACCCACCAAAGGGTTAAAGAGTTCTGTTTTGCCGTCCCCCTTTTATCTGAACAAACAATCCTTTGTGTGCCTTACAGCAGAACAAAGCTTCTGGGTTTAATGTGTCAGCGCTCTCCAAACCATGATCAAACCCTTTCTCTGTTCACCCTGCAAGCTTTTGAAGCTTTTATTTCATTTACAAGACTCGGGTCAGCATGACATGTGACATGCGGCATGGTTTCCAGTCCTACTATTGGTTTTTTTGTATACTTATTAGAAAGTAGGAAAGTGTGTTAAGTCCTACAATTAGATTTTAGTACCTTTATTCAGTCCTCAAAAGAAACTCAGGGGTATGTAAACTTTGGTCCTGGTGGGACGGTGTCTTGCAGAGTTCAGCTCAAACTTGCCTCAACACACTTGCTTTTAAGTTTTAAGTTGACCTAGCAAGAACGTGATTAGTTGTTGTACAGGTGTGTTTGATAAGGACTGGAGCTCTGCAGGACACTCTGCAGATTGTCTACCCTTAAGCTAGCCAATCAGAAGGCTTACATATTGAGAACATGCTGTTGGTAGGGATCACACACACACACAATTCCACAAACACACACCGCCGCACACACTTCACCCCACACACACACACACACACACACACACAAACACACACCCCTAATGTACATGTTTTTAGACCCTTCTTGCTGTGAGGCAATTGGTTTAGGTTTGCACAGGCACAGTGGCGTAGCACAATTGCCTCACAAGAGGAAGGCCCCAGGTTCGATTCTCAAGCTGGGGATCTTTCTGTGCAGAGTTTGCATGTTCTCCCCTTGTCGCTCCGGTTTCCTCCTACAGTCCAAAAACTTGTACAGTCAGTTTAGATCTGCAATTCTAAATTGTCCACAGGAGTGAATGTGAGTCGCTGTTTGTCCATATGTGCCCTGCGTTGGACTGGCGACCGGTCCACGGTGTACCCCTGCATTTGGCCCCATGTGACCCCTGAGATACGGAATAAGCAGGTACGAAGATGAATAATTGAATGAATGAACAAACCTAAACCCTAACCTCCATCCATGGGGACCTTAATTTTGGTCCCCAGTTTGACAAGTCCCCACATGTCTGATCCCTATCAGGCTGGATTAACCCATACACACATTCCCACACCTAAACAAACAGACACACACCTGCGTCTTTCTTGAGCCAGCGCCATGGTGTTTCTCTGGTGAAGGTAAAAGTCTGTAGGTAGTTCCCATAAGTGTGGCTTGGACTCTGAAGGCTGGTACACCTGGAGAAACAGATTGATGGCATCCTGTCTGTCAGCATCTTGGGTGTTATGGGAGGTGGTGAGGAGAAGAATAAAAAAAACCCCACACAATTAGAACGAGTGAAAGAGCAGAAACCAGCCATTAAACACCTGGAAATAGAAAAACTCAGTCAGCACGTTTTCTTCATAAACCTGATAATAAACCAATCGCACCAAACATCTCCTCCGCCATATGTCCCTCCATTTTTTTCCCGCAAAAAGATTAGTGCTGTTCATGCTGTTCCATTCCAGGTTGCTAAATTCCATTAACAAAACTCACCCCCATTCTTGATTATTCAGTTATCTGCCCTTTACCCTCCCCCCCCCCTTTCCTTATGAAAGGCAGGAAATTGATGGTTCTATAGAAATGCTTTTTGAAAAAAAATTCTTGCCAATGTTGACAAGAACCCCCCCCCCCCACACACACACACACACACACCCCACCCCACCCCACCCCCCGGTGCGGTGCGGTGCTAACCGGCTGTAATTAAGAGTTAAATTAATGGTGCATGAAAGCAAACGATTTTCTTGTTACCCCCATCTCGCCCTCTTATTATAGCTTTAAGTCCCTCAAGGCAACTCCAGCATCTTGTATACTCAATCGAGTCGAGATAATCATCAATGCTAAACACATGAACATGGTCCCGGCGTGGGTCAGATGAATACGTGTTGACGCAAATGGACGGACATGTGTTTTTGTTCATATGTGATGCATTGCATGCTGGGAGATACAACGTGCGAGGTGCAACGTACTGAACTGCCTGGCAAAAAATACCCTTCTGCAATAATTGCTCATAATGGTGTGAGGAAAGATGCAGTTTCTGTTAATGGTTTCGGATACAGGCTGATTAAAAACAAGAGGTATAACCAGTGGATCCTTCTTGCCTATCTTAAAAAAAATAAAAATAAAAACATCTGAATCACTAAGAACAAGAACAAAGTTCGTCCCAATAAACAAAACCCTCAGATGCTATACTTAGCCCAGTGCATTAGCTAAATAGCAAAGATCTATTTTGCAACTGAAAGTCTTGCTTTTTCAATCACAATGACACCCATGATCAACATTCTGACAAAATCTGACACAAGGATGGAGGAAAGAATTGCCCCCTGGGTCATGGGTTCAATTCCTGGGCAAGGGAGTATGTATGTTTCTCAGGTTTCCTCCCACAGACCAAAAACATGTACATTAGATTGATTGGTTATTCTAAATTGCCCATATGAGTGTGTGTGTGTGTGTGTGTGTGGGTGGTGGTGGTGGAGAGGTTTTTCCATCTCATCTATCTGTGGCCCTGCGATGGACTGGCGACCTATCCAGGGTGTACCCCTACCTTTCTCACTATGCGTGCTGGGAAAGACTCCAGCATGCCCTTTTGATCCCGAATTAGGGAATAAGCAGGTTAGAAGATGAATGATACAATCAGCAGCAGTTTGTGGTATATAAACTTGACCACCGATTTAGCAGTTGTTAGCAATTAGCATTTATTAGAAGTCTTTACCGTTAGTAGAGTGACTTACATTTACCTAATTTCCTTTTGCGTTCAATTGCCCCGACGCATCAGTGAATCTCCTATTAAACCCCTTTGACCACTGAGCCTACCAGTTTTAGAGAAGCATTAACATTGGTTTCCTGCATGGAAAACCAATAGATTATTCATTTGGAACACAAGCTTGGTGATTGGTTCATACACAGGAAATGAACATTATTCACTGATGAGGTCATCGAGAAAATACCAAGCAAAACTAAGGAAAACTGGATCCTAGGAACTCAAGGAGAAAATTCTCAGAACATGTAGAACATACACACTTTGCAGCAAAACAAATTGAAGTGCTGCTGTACATGATGTTCCCGGAAGTCAAATGTAGAAAGGAAAAAGCATGGCGGACAATATTTCTGGCAAATATTACAACTTGCATTATTTTTGGATTGTAGTTTGAGTTTTGCCAGTAAAACGGTGCAGTTCTACATTATTTTTCCTTCCTGGAGATTGAGCTGTATTTCCCTCACTGGGGAGCAGAAACAAGCAAATAGGGTTGAGTATGTTGGGAAAATGAGGTGAATTAGCAGTCAAGCACACTTTGGGAGGAAATGGTAATGAGAGAAAAGTAGGTGAAGATGCTCCGGTTACAATGACAAGAGATGGATTGTGCAGTTTGGGGGGGGGTGGATATCGTGCAATATATTAGGTTTACCAGTGCGTTGTTGTTGTTGTTGGTGGTGGTGGTGGTGGTGGTGGTGTTGTTTTTAAACCCGTTTAAAGGACAAGGCACAGTCAGTGTCCAGGCTATAGTACAGCAACTGTAAAGTTAAACCCATGCATTCCAGGTCAAAGGTAGGTCGCTAGATTTGGCGTGTTTTTAACTAGCTTTCGGTTGCTGGTATTACTTTAGCAAACAGAAATATTTTAGGACTCGATTAAAAAGAAAAAGGTCTTTTAAGTAAGAATTCTACCATTGTATAGCAAGCAAATGACAATTTTATTGTTCATTAAAAAAAACAAACAAGAAAAAACAAAACAAAACATATGTCCCGTTCGGCTAACCGTATTCCGATAAAAATGGACTAAAATTCAGTTATGTTGATTCCTGTGATTTTTAGAATTAGATAAGATCGATAATCAAAGACGCCAGTAGGTAGAAGTCGTGGAACCTTGTAAAACTTATTAACGTATTACCAGATGTCATATGCACTTTTCACTTTGTGACACAAACAGAGGAAATGGCATTCCGGTTATGTTTCCGCAGGAAAGCCAGAAGACTTCTATGAGGAATTGTTGCTCGGTGAAAGCTCTTATTGCTTTCTTGATTAGCCTAAAGGGCAAGACTGTGTTTTAATAGAAGGAGTTTACGGACTGCCAAAGAGCTGTGTAACCATGGAGAACAGAGAAGGGTTAGTTTCCATGGAAAAACCAGAACGGGGCACTAGAACCACGAGAGGCAGATAGATGAAGCATTCTGATAATGATATGGTTCATAATTCAGTTTTGTGTATAAATAGATCCTGCCAGATGAGCTCTTCCTAATATTTACTACTTTAGGAATTTTATTTCAATCAATACAATGCAATATGGCAAATCATTCACTCATTCATTTATCTTGTAAGCCGCTTAATCCCGATCGGGGTCATGCTGGTGATCTGCTGGAGATTATTACCGGGGGGTTGGTGGGAAGGGGGGTTCCATTCTGGACAGGTTGCCAGTCGACTTCAGGGTCATACAAAGACCAAACTTACTACTATGGGCAATTTAGAAACACCAATCATCCTAATGTACATTTTTTTTGACTGTAGGAGAAAACCTACGCAAGTGTGGTAAGAATATGTAAGCTCAGCACTGAAAGAGCCCTTGCGTGGGGAATCGACCCGGGACCTTCTTGCTGTAAGGTGACAGTGCAAATCCCGTTGACTAGGTATGACTCAAACAATGAAACTAACTGCATAAGCATAACCCTTCCTGCCCAGGGACAACTTATCATAACTGACCCTGCACTGACCCCAACCTTTCAAGGTTTGTTATCCAAACAGGAACAGTTCAATTTTGTACGGCGTGTATTTATGTACGTGACAAATAAAAATTGGAATGTAAATATAATTGATGATTGAAGTGACTATTGAAAAATTAATAAAAGTCAATATTCATTCATCTTACTTACTTATTCCCTATTCGGGGTCACAAGGGCTTGCTGGGGCCTATCCCAGCTCACATAGGGTGAGAGGCAGGAATACACCCTGGACAGGTCGTCAGTCCATCACAGGTCAACACACATAGACGAACAACCAATCACACACACATTCACTCCAATGGACAATTTAGAAAAACACAAATCAACCAAATCGTCTGTAGGAGGAAACCGGAGTACCTGGAGGAAAGCCACACAGTGCAGGGGCAACATGCAAACCCTTCTTGCTGTGAGGCAACCATTCATTCATTCATGTTCTTATTCCTAAAATTCAGGGTCACAGGCGTCTGCTGGTGCCTATCCCCAGCGCATAGGGCAGGGGTATCTCAGGGCCATACACACACACACGCACGCACGCACGCACGCACGCACGCACGCACGCACGCACACGCACGCACGCGCACGCACGCACACACACGCACACACACACAAACACACACAAACACACACAAACACACACTCCTATGGACAATTTAGAAATCACCAATCCACCTAATCTGCATGTTTTTGGAATGTGGGAGGAAACCGGAGTACCCGGAGGAAACCCATGCAAGGGCAGGGAGAACATGCAAACTCTGCACAGAAAGATCCCTGGCCCAGTAATCGAACCCGGGACGTTGTTGTTGTGAGGCGACCGTGCTAACCACAATCTATCTATATTGATAATCTGATTGTTAACAGCTGGTTTATCAATAAATAATTGAAATGATCAAACGAATCACACGCACCCACACGCACACACACACACATTATTATGAGCTGTACATTACATGCAACACAGCTGTAAAACCACCCACAAGCCAAAGCATTAACAGATGTAAAAAGTGTGTGTCTGTGTGTGTGTGTGTGTGTGTGTGTGTATGTACAAGTGTCAGTAAAATTGCTTTAAGTGTTTACTTGTGCTACCTGAGAAAGCATTGCTGTAGTAACGAGACAGCGTCTGCATAATGTCTTTGGAGTGTTGAGTCCAGGGTGCAATTTTGCGGTAGGTCTTGACTCTGTGGACCAGCTGTGAACCGCCATACTGCAGTGACAGCGTGTCTCCGTGATCTTCATAAAGTTCCTCAAACAACCTGTTTACCAAATTTGATTGGTTTAGCCGAACATGTGCACTCCGATCATTTTCTTTACTCATTAAAATCAACCATCCCTCAATTCAATACAAGTTTTATCCTAACTTATTTATGTTTTATGGATGAACCACTTGACCAGTAAAAAAAATCCAGAAAGTGTTCATATGTGATGTGATATATGTTGCCAGTTAAAGAAATTATGGTTGGACAATGTTGTGGTACAGAATCCGCATTACTAATAGCAGGATTTTCCATGTGGATGAAACTTGAGCACTTGACAAGTCTTTGAAGTCGTTGCCTCTGTGCTGGTAGCTAAAAATATCCTTCATCCCTTGTCCAAACTTTACATACAAACCTTATCTGATTGGCAGTTCGAAAAATGCTATTATTTCTGTCACTTTTCCAAAAAGAAAAATGGGCGATGGCCGTAGTGGTTAACACGGTTGCCTCACAACAAGGTCGTGGGTTCGATCCCCGGGCTGGGGAGTTTGGTTACAGATTAGGTTGATTGGTGATTCGAAAATTGTCCATAGGAGTGAATGTGTGTGCGAGTGGTTTTTTGTCCTGTGTTGGACTGGTGACTGGTGATTCCGTGATCCCGAAATAGGGAATAAGCGGGTAAGAATCTAAATGAATCAATGGTCTAAAGCAATTTAAAAATATTTGCATATATTAATGTTATTTAACTGTTGAATCTGATTCCTTTAAATAGCTAAAAAATATCTTACCTGACGCAGTCAGTGTCAAACTGTAACTTAGGTTTGTCGATCATCCCGAGGGCATAAAGCTGATAGGCCAGAGCACATTTCCCAACCATGAACTGGGCAGTGTTAGTACGATCCAAGCAGTCCACACAATTAGTCCTCAAAACTCCCGTCTACGGAAAAAAGGAAAACTCTGGACATTTTCCCAACGTTTCAATTTCTTTCATCTTATGTTTTAACTTGAAATAAAAAATAGTATTTCGAGATCAAAGGTTAAAGCCGTTCAGTAAAAACTTTTAAAATAATTTTATTCTCTAATTTAGTTATTGGTCACTTTGCTAGGAATGATCGAACAACAGCAGCAAGCCGTGTAAGATCAAACTGAAACTAAGTGCATCAGCTGAATATCTTCATTACTTCATTGCTTTGATTTTGATCATATCCCATCTTCGTAAGTTGGGGGTCCGAGCGCAGGGTCAGCTATTGTACAGCGCACCAGGAGCAGGAAGGGTTAAGGGACTTGCTCAAGGACCCAACAGTGGCGGACTTGAGCCAAGGTCTTCCTTGGCGGTGGTGGGGCTTGAACTCAGGTCTTTCTGGTGAACCGATCAACAACCTTAACCATTGAGCCACCACTGCCCCCGCTCCTCAAAAGAAAATCAGGGTAGAGCGTGAACCAGAAATGATGCAGTCAAGATTCCCACATTTGGGGAATTCGCAGGGGTCAGCACAATGGGGCAACGGTTGAGCCTCACCCTGAGTGAACCACCTTCATGATTATGGTATTGCTAGTCAGTTTAACATTAAAGAAATGTTGTCCAATAGGAAATAACATTAATAGATTATTACCTATGCAATTTACACAGAAAAGGCATTTGTGAAACATGGTGCTGGTAGTATGGAAGCTTTAATGTCTACAAAAAAATGTTTTGCTCATCTATCCTTTCCAAAGTGTGTGAATACAACCTAAAGTTTACTAAGGTACCTGTAGTCTACCATGTGCAGTAATACGTCCTCCCAAATCTCGCCATCTACAGACAAAAGAAAGACATTTTTATAAGAGGCATAGCGACTGCTAAGGAACGTTAGCCATTATATTAAATACAGACATATCATAGGAAGTGTTTGTCACATGGTGAACACATGGGCTTTATATATGGAGCGCACTTTTTTTTATATTCTCCTTTATAAAACTAAAAGAATAAATGAAATTCTTTCGGTGAACGATAACTGGTATGTAAGATTATTATTTATCTTAAATTTTGTTTTCAGTCCTAAATCGAACAGTCCCGGGTTCGATTCCCAGGCCAAGGATCTTTCTGTGCGGATGTTTGTATGTTCTCCCTGCGCTTGCATGGGTTTAATCCGGGTATTCCGGTTTCCTCCCACAGTCCAAAAACATGTAGATGAGGTGGATGGGTGATTGTAAATTGTCCATAGTAGTGAATGTGTGTGTGAATGGTTGTTTGTCTATGTGTTGCCCTGAGATGGACTGGCGACCCGTCCAGGGTGTACCCCTGCCTCTCGCACTATGTGTGCTGGAATAGGCACCAGCAGACCCCCGTGACCCCGAATAAGTGATTAAGCGGGTAAGAAGATGAATGAATGAACTATTGAAGTGATAATTAAGTTTTTGTTACCCTGTCGGTCCATTGGATCTACCATCTAAGATATTTTCTAGCCATTTTATTGTTAGGACAGAGGGATGAAATAGAGGAGATAGAAAGGGAGAGAGAGAGAGAGAGAGAGAGAGAGAGAGAGAGAGGGAGATGGTAGCTAAAAATATCCTCAATCACTTGTCCAAGGGACTTGAACTTGGTTCATTGGAGTGTATGTGTGTCCTGGTACCTTAATTACTCTACACCACGGTGCTGGCCTTCGATCTAAAATTCATTCATTCATCTTCTTACCTGCTTATTTCCTAATTCGGAGTTACAGGGGTCTGCTGGTGTCTAACCCAGCTCACATAAAGGCAAGAGGCAGGGGTACACCCTGGAATGGGTAGCCAGTCCATCGCGGGGCCACACATAGACCATTCTCACACACACACACACACACACACACACACACACACACACACACACACACACACACAATTTAGAATCACCAATCGACCTAATCTGCATGTTTTTGGACTTTGGGAAGAAACCGGAGGACTCAGAGAAAACCCACGCAAGCGCGGGGAGAACATGCAAACTCTGCAAAAAAAAAGATCCCTGTGTCGGGAATCGAACCCGGGACCTTCTTGTCTTATCTAAAATTAATTAGATTAATGAATAAAAAGATTTCCAAATACTGAGGAATAAAAGTACACAGTACTCTTCTTTACCTGTCATCAGGCCGTAACGTGTGACAGTGGAAATCAGAACGGTTGACGAAAAAGCCGGTCCTCTTTACTACGTTCTCGGCAATCATACTCAACCGGTCCAAGACGTTGCAAAGTTTACTGCATGTGCAGGACAAAAAAATAAATAAATCAAATACACTACGTTAGTGTCACACACTCACACACACACAAACACACACACACACATCAGAAAGACAAACAAATCAACACTAAAACATGGTTTCGTTTATCAATGTTCATTTCTTTAATTAACTAAAGCTAATTATTTTATTAAATAATAATAATAAAAAATTAAATAAACAATAATAATAGATGCTACGGATTGGCTGTGTGGTTTCACCCAGTTTTTGGTTTAATCTCCTGATACCTTTGGCAGAGTCGGCTATTTTCCAATACAAAAGGATAATTGGTATAAAGGTTTCCAAAGAGCTAAAGGATTGGCAGTGCCTGCTAGGTTTTATTCATTTAAACAGTATCATGAAGAAAACCTTTTATTTTCGCTTTTTCAGCTTAACCAAAAAAAAAAAGAATTTAAATTAATTAAATAATCAACAAAATCGGATTTCGATGAGTCGACACAAAACTAGTCATTATGTGCAGCATTAAATAAAATATCCTGCCTTTTTTACTCATGTTTTCATTAAGGAAAATGAGTAATTCTACTTAAATTCAATTGCATGTATATTCATTCATTCATTCTTTAACCCGCTTATTCAATAATTCGGGGTAATGGGGGTCTGCTGGAGCCTATCCCAGCACATATTAGGCTGAGAGGCAGGGTTACACCCTGGACAGGTCACCAGTCCATTGCAGGGTGTCCCACACACACACACACACACAATTATCCTAATGTACATGTTTTTGGAATGTGGGAGGAAACCGGAGTGCCCGGAGAAAACCCACTCAAGTGCAAGGAGTACATGCAAACTCCACACAGTGAGAACCTTTGTGCGAGAATCGAAGCGAAATATTTCAATAGATGAATGAAGCACCTTTTGGTGTACCGAGCCATGTCCCAGGCAATGTACTCGATGCAGTGCGCCGGAGGAAGAAACTGATTAAGGTTGATGATGGCTGGATAAAGCTCCTCGCTCAGGATCTTCTCATGTTTCCTTTTCTCTCGCTTCTGTGGAATATCAATGAAAGATGATCAGCGGGGTCACATGGATTCCTTATTGCTGCTTCCTTTCAGAATAACAGACATAATCGTTTACTTGGAAGATAAAACCAAATCGCTGTTCTCTTTCTTATTTCCACATGAGCTACAAAAAAGGGGAAACATTTCATTCATTCATCTTCTTACCCGCTTATTCCCTAATTCGGGGTCACGGGAGTCTGCTGGTGCTTATCCCACCGCACATAGGGCGTGAGGCGAGGGGTACAACCTCAACAGGTCGCCAGTCCATCTCAGGGCCACACAGACAAACAACCATTCACACACACATTCACTCCAATCCACCTAATCTACATGTTTGTGGACGGTGGGAGGAAACCGGAGTACCCGGAGGAAAGCCCCGCAAGCGCGGGGAGAACATGCAAACTCCACACAGAAAGATCCCTGGCCCGGGAATCGAACACACAACTTCGACTGTGCTATCCACTACACCACCGCGGAAAATTTTTTCTTCTACATATATTCACTCCAGGAACTGAACTTTAAGTGTTAGTTAAATTGCACTGTTCCTGTTGGGGGCGCTACATTCCCAACGCAATCAAACCATTGTCAAATTTTAGCGCAGATATCAACTCATACCTGCAAAACTGAAGAAAAGACATGCATTCCATTTCTGTCCATGTGATTTTACTCATCTTTTAATGGCTCACAGGCTTTACAGTAATCACAAACAAAAGATGTTTGACGAGTAGGGATACTCAGCGGCGGCAGCGGCGGCGGCACATGGCCGGCATGTGAATGTGATGTGTATGCGTACAGCAGCAATTATGCCTCTCTTTCATCAACCTTGTGACTTACAACGTGAGCTAGGAAGAATAATGGAAGCGGTTTGACACCAAAGTACAAAGTATTGGTGTGACTCAATTACTCGACACACGAATTGTCCGCATTAAATGGAAGAGCGAGGTACGGCGTTTAAATTATGGTATGGCGAAAGCAGTCTTAACAAGAATACATACATTCAACAGTCAAAATAAAACACATACGGAGAAAGGTTTGAAATGAACACACTAAACAACACATCGATCCAGAACATCTGGAAAGCGGTAGCTCATTTGTATAGGTGATGAATGATTATGGGTTAAATTGCTTATGTAGATATAATAAATAATTAACCGTTTTGTCCAGCACTGATGTAACTAATTATAAATCATTTGGTTCAGCTTATATACAGTTCCAGTTTGGCATTTGGTAGACGTTCTTATCCAGAGCGACTTACATTTGGACTCTTTTTTACAACTGAGTAATTGTGGGTTAAGGGTTTTGCCCACAGTAGTTGCTTGGTGGAGGTGGGATTCGAACCGCAGACTTTCTGGTATTAGTCCAACACCTTAACCACTAGGCTACCACATCCCATATAAACTGTACTATCAGTTCAAGGTCATTGATATTTGGGTTAAAAACACTTTCCAAATGATGAAATGTAAGTCTGCACACCTTAACGAGGTTGAGGATAATAATCGGAGAACCAAAGCGCTGCAGCATCTGATCGAAATGAAGCGCCGCGACCTGGGCGTATGGGTCAGCCTGGTCCACTGCAAGAAACAAATTGAAATAGAGAAAATAAATCACGATTTCATTAGATATGGCTTATGATCTTTATTCCTTGAATAACATACGTAGCATAACCGTTTAACCGTTCACACACACACACACACACACACACCAATAAAATAAAGCTTTGTGTTTTATATCAGTTACCTACGGACGAAGAAAAGAAAAGGCAAAACGCCCACAGATGGCGCTCACATGTTTTTTGGTACGGCTTTTTGAGCTGGTGCTGGAACCTGGACCGAACCGAAACTTGGTTGGCATATTGTTTACATGGCACCTCTCAAACCAAGGTCTACGATGGAAGCTCCAGAACTAAAATTATTGGCTCCCTCACAATGAAACATGAATGAAATCAGTGCCATTTTAATAGTCTTCATTTTAAGCGCAACCACAAAAAATGTTTATTACTTGAAAGGTTTCCACCCCGTGAGTCATACCAGCCGTCCTCATCCGACACTTTTCTCCTTTATTTTCTTCACCGGAGATTTATGATTTAAAAAAAAGAAAAGGGTGGATTATCACTAAGGAACTACATGGTATTAGAGGCTTTTTTGCAGTCACCTGAGGGAAACAAGCACCAGGAGGCACACAGGGAATATGCAGGGTTCGAGGACATGCTGTGTAAAGGCATACAAAATGTTACTCTGCATTTTCAAAAGAAGGCAGATATTAAAATGAAGGGATAAGAGGATTACTGGCATCGAATCCTGGCACCTGTAGAACACACACGTACACACACACACACACACACACACACACACACACACACACACACACACACACTCTTGCAGCACACCGCCAATGAGAATGCAGAGAAGGAATATTTAAATGAGGCCAGCTTTTTTTCTTATATACATTGCCAATAGATGAGATTCTATCATCGTTTCAAAATCAAAAGTTAGCAGTGTGACCTTTGCAGTAAGACACAAAGGGATACTGCACTATCCCATGATGCAACATGGCTGGCACAGAAGATTTGTTGAATCAACTTGAACATTTCATTTAAAAAATAATATGGGTACAGAACTGAACGGGACCTAATTTAGCAGCAGCCCCAACACAAAGAACGTACTGAATCGAATATAGTGGGTACCGTATCAAATGATGGAGATACTGAATAACATGTAGGAGATACCG
>JAOTRA010050469.1:0-19744 GCA_026260255.1 Pseudolaguvia tuberculata | reverse complement strand
CATTCTGTAAAGCTGCTTTGAGGCAATAACTATTGTAAAAAGCGCTATACAAATAAAATTGAATTGAATTGAATTAACACATCTAATTTTATAGTAAGGGACTTAATGCCGGCTTGGTCAACTAGAAAAAAAATCACTTACATGCCAGGCTCCCCCTGGTGTGCCCTTGCCAAGTACCAGATGGGGAATGTGGTGGCGCTCCTCTAGCTTCCACTGCAATACTGAAGGAATCTCATAGCTCAGGTCAGCATTAGGATGAAGTAATGTATCAAGAAGAACAGCTACTGGGTTGCCTGAACGACCCTCCAAACCTTCACACAGGTATTCCAGATCCTACACACAGCCAGTTTAAACAAACAGTAATACTTTCAATAAATCAAATCAATATTGTTTTATAACACTGTCCACATTCATATCTGACTTACCTGCTCTATTATAGGTAGATGCTTAGCTTTTTGCAGTTTATGGTAAAGTATGGAATTTGGATGTTCAGCTGTCGGATCTAGGTAGGGAGTATAGCCGCTCAAAAGATATGATAAACAGATACCTGAAGGTCCGTTTCCTTAGAAAAAATAAACAATATGTGAGTTTCCAAAACTTGCTGAATTTAATATAAGTAACAAAATCTTTGCTCACCTATGATAATGACTGGTACAGTCTGAGTGGAGTCTTTGGGTAGAGATTCTTCATCCAGAAGAGGCATTGCTACAACCTAACCTGACACTGTTTGAAACGAATATCAATTACATACATGTCTTGTAAATAAAACTTATTTATAAAATGCAGTCTTCTGCTTTATCCAAGTAATAATAATTATAAAAATATATTATTTTAAAATGTATTATTTTATATTTAAATATTGTATTTATTATTTTTAGCAATGGAATTAAAGGTGTTTCAAGATTAAAATTAAAATATAAGTAAACAAAATAGATATTTTTATACACACACATGAATGAATCACATTTTTATTTTATGGTTTCCAATTTAAAAAGTAAAGCAAAACTTTACAAACTCAACTCACATATAACTTTTGTCTGAGCATTTGTGGTTACCGTACACACACACATTGACTCTCTGGTTCTACCATGATAGTCGGTAAGGGTTACCAAAGGTGAAAAAAGAGAGCTAACCAGCACAGTGCCAGAGGATTGTCCCTAAAACATAAAGCAGTAAGAATGTATAAACTGATAAATAATTCACTTGTTTAATACGTTTAAGTCATTTGGCAAATGCCCTTATCCAGAGTGACTTAAATTTATATAATGTGTTATCCAGTTAAAAGGTAACACACTAATGGTGTTGGTAAAAGCCATGTACATTGTAGCTTAACCATGCCACTCAAAATGTAATACTTCATCTTATCACTAAGCAACAAACATGGTAATTACATTTAATTGTAACTACATACACTTTGAAAGTGACTGAAATAATGTCACAGCCCAACACCACTATTTAATTAAATTGCTTTTAACTTTGATTACAATATTATTACATTATTAATTTATAGTATAGTCCAATTGAATAATTAAAATTACTTTCACCATCAATATGTCTATGCTTCACACGGCGTAGTGGATCGCACGGTCGCCTCACAACAATAAGGTCTCGGGTTTGAATCCTGGGCTGGGATCTTTCTGTGCAGAGTTGGCATGTTCTCCACGCGTTTGCGTGGGTTTCCTCTGGATACTCCGGTTTCGATTGGTGATTGGAGGAGTGAATGTGTGTGTGAATGCTTGTTTGTCTGTGTTGCCCTGAGATGGACCGGTGACCGGTCCAGGGTGTACCCCGGCCTCTTGCCCTATGTGTGCTGGGATAGTCGCAGCAGACCTCACGTGACCCCGAATTCGGGAATTTGCGGGTAATAAGATAAATGAATGAATGTCTATGCTTTATTTGGCTGCCTGTAAAAAAACAAAAACTTTGAAACTATTATTAGTATTTTGAATAATTTATTTTTTTAAATGGTAAACGTTGATTTTATAATTTTTTTTGGATATGTCTAGATAACAGTTTTTGTACCTGGGAATTCAGTGGGGACTTCATATACCATACACGACTTGATAGACGATTGATACACCTCTTACCTCTACGATCACCTCTGATTATTTAATCATTTTAAAGACTGTATGTCAGCATAACTGTATGTCGTAACTGGACTAAAAGTCGTAAATAAACTCTGAAGAGTTCAGCTAATCCAGAAGATAACCTGCTCAATGTCGAACTTTTCCACAAAAAAAAAAACCCCGCAAAAAAAACACTGTTAAAGGTATCTCAGTATGCCGGAGAACAAGTCAATTTCACTTCCTTTGTCAGCCAGTATGTATGTAAAAAATCTACTTCAATTGTACAAAAGCAGTTTGCTAACCAAACTGGATTAAAATTGGTGGTTTAACTTAATCATCCAGTCAGAATCTTTAATATTGTCTAATTAGCAATCTGCCACTGCACTGAGTTTTATGAGCCAATAGGGGTGATTCTGAAGGCTTTAGGTAGATCAGTTAAAAATGACTGTACATAGTAACTAAAGTCTAATTGGACAAAAAAAATCTATAAAGAGAAATGCTATGAAATGAACAGAATAAACTGGTGGGAATAAATTAATACAATTGAATGGAACCGATTCTGAAAGAGGGACTTGCTGGCTGTGACTGACCATTCCTGCTCCTTGTTAAAATAATCTTGACCATATTATCTATACAATCAGATTAGTATTACTTTATCTTTTCATTTTAAAATGGGTAGAGGAAGTATGCTTACTCAGAATGTGCTGTAATCTGTTCAATGAATATAAAATGTAAATTAAATAATTAAAGTTGAAGAGGACTATGAAAATTGCTTTAATGATTAGATCTTTTAAAATCAACCATAATACTGACAAATAATTTTACACAATGTGATCTTTGAGTTTGTACCATTACGGCTCTTAAGAAAATCCTTTTTTTAACTTCTTTTTTAAAAGTGCGATAAAACCTAATGTTTGTGGGAAACCTAAGAAAATCTATTCATTCATTCTTCCATTCTTGCTCTTCGAACTGCTATACCTGGTTATTCCGTAATGTAGGGTCATGTTGGTGTGTCACATAGGAGCAGAACCAGAAGTGGGTTTCAAGAATACAGCTGACTTACATGCAATTGTAACAATATTTATATTGCATAAGCACACTTAATTTACAAATATTCATCTAAGTGAGTGCTTGGTTAAATGTTTACTATTTTTTCTTGACAATTTGATTCTGTAAAGCTGCTTTGAAACAATATAGCGATATAGAAAATAAAATGACTTGACTTACAATGTGTCCAATAAGCCTTTACTTTAAAGTGCTTTTGACACCGAGTTGTATTTCTACGTTTAAAATACAATTTTTACATAATTTAAATTGCAAATCACTGAAAGGCATAGTGGTTAGCACGGTCACCTCACAACAAGAAGGTACCAGGTTCAATACCCAGGGTTGGGAGTCTTTCTGTGTAGAGTTTGCATTTTCTCCCTGCACTTGTGTGGGTTTTCTCTGGGTACTTGGGTTTCCTCCCACAGTCCAAAAACATGTATCTTAGGTGATTCTAAATTGCGACAAAAGGAGTGAATGTGTGTGTGAGTGGTTGTTCGTCTATAGCCCTGTAATGACTGGCGACCTGTCCAAGGGGTAGCCCTGCCTCTTGCCCTATGTGCGCTGGGATAGCAGACCCTGAATCCAGGAATAAGCGGGTAAGAAAATGAATAAATTCATTAGATCACAGAAGATCACTTTTTTAAAACTTATCCCTAAAAATGTTTTTGCTGGATGTTCACATTTAAAGATGGAGTGTAGCTCTAAATCTGGATTATTAAAAGCACTTTAAAACATTAATGTGGAAATGTCCATCTTCACACTTTTTTTTTAAACTAAACTTACACTGATTGTTGTAGCAGGACACTTAAATGTAACTACGTGCGCAATAGCTGATGTCAATATCTGAAAAGGCAAAAGAATCCCTGGAGAATAAAAGCCTAGTCTATCGTACCAAGCTCAATGCATCGAGTCAGCCACCTTGCATCCAGTTAAGGACACGTCCTCGATTATATGAAATACACATACCATGAAACATGAGTAGACTTAAGATGTTGATCTTTTATTTCTTACCTCCGCCTGAATAAAGGCTTCCGACGCTCTTGTGCAACAATCACAAACGCCGGTGTGGCGATGCGAACAATATGCAAGAAAACCGTTAATCACACTGATTCATTCAGATTCCTGATTTCGTTGCTTGGTTTGTCACGTGATGCGGCGCAGTTTGGCTTAAAAAATGAGCTGTTCAAAAATCTGATGCGTCGTCTTCATGTACACGTGCACACAGCGACGCGCGCTCACTTCGCATCACTAACACAGAGATCCACACGATCTTACACAGGCAGCGTGGCTTTTCAGCACTACAGCTCCAAAGTGCTGTGTTACCTAGGCTGTGTCCTAATTCAAAAACTAGTGCACTCAAAATGAGTGGTAGTTTTTTTCCTAGGTAGCGTATTAAGTAGCCTTTAAAGTGGTAGAACAAGATTTGAGACGCAGACAGTACGCAGCAGTTGTACGCCTGTAAATGATGTAATACACATTCGTTTGATTAGCAGATTCATTTAATTATACTAAAACGCACGTGATTTATTATTAATTGTATTGTATTATTTATTATTAACAAATTCGGTAGCCTTAGAAATACCAAAATACTCAATTAAACAATACACAACCGTATATTAAAGCACAACCATACGATTTCCTTTCTTTCTTTCTTTCTTTCTTTCTTTCTTTCTTTCTTTCTTTCTTTCTTTCTTTCATAATAATAAAATAAAAAGACCAAGAATAATGCACTACTTGTTTTAAACTAAAGTTATCTTCATATTCCCGGGCAAGGATCTTTCTGTACGAAATTTGCATTTTCTCCTGCTTGCGTGGGTTTCCCCCGGTTTCATCCCACCGTCCAAAAACATGTACATTAGGTTGATTGGTGAGGCAAAATTGCCCATAAGAGTGAATTGTGTGTGAGTGGTTGTTCATATATGTGACTGGTAACCCGTCCATGGTGTTTCACCCCTGCCTCTCCCCTCTTGGATTGGCTCCAGCGGACCCCAGTGACCGAAAATTAGGGAATAAGCGGGTAAGAAGATGAATGATAATAAAACGACGATAATGTTGCCAAAAGTTTTAACATTAAATGAAGCAATTAATTTAATTGGTGTTGATAATGAAGCAATTGGGGATTAAGGACCTTGCACAGGGGTCCAGCATTCTGGTGGTGTATCAGTCCATTTTAATCACTGCAAAAATCCGATATATCACTTGAATTTCTAACTCGTGTTTCTGGTGTAAGTGACTTGAGGACCTAAGATTCCGGTCTGTATGATTATTTTCGAGTTTCTTCTGTCATTATTTTTATTTTTAGTATCCGCATCGATGTTAAACTTTTTGTGCAGAGTCGATTAATTTATATAATTATTTATTTGTGCGCTTAGGTGATTTGTTTTTGGACAAAATTTAACTTAAAACATTCAACCCATTTCACAACTGTTGTTATAATTACATTTCAATTATACTTTATTAAGATATGGATTATTATAAATCAGAACTAAAATTATATTCATCTACATACAGTAATATCTTATTAACTTAACCCTTTACTCTTCAGTGTGCTACTGATTGAACTGCAAACATTTAATTGTCCATTGTTAAAAGTGTATTTCCGTTTTCTAAGTGTTTGCTCTTATTCTTTTTATAGATGCTAAAACAGGGTTCGAATCCCACCTCCAACAAGCAAACACCGTGGACCCTTGAGCAAGGTCCTTAACCCACAATTGCTCTTTTGTAAAAAAGAGACCAAATGTAAGTTGCTCTGGATAAGAACGTCTGCCAAACGCCAAACTGTAACTAAGATTGTTGAATAATCAAGCGGGTAACTAAAGAAAGAAATAAGGCAACTAATAAAATCAACAAACAACTTACTAATCCACAATAACTAATAAATTCATTACATATAAGACTGATAGAAATCTGATGGAAAGTTAACGGTTTCCTTGTAAAATCCTGGATTGTCCCCAGCCCGGGCCACGCGTGCGAGACAGTACACAGTTCACATAGCGCTTCCAGAACGCTTGTGCGAGCTTCATGAACAGCTCCTGGTGCTGGAATTGCGAAGACGCACGGATGCGCATCAAATACTCCCAAAATGAGTCAGCGTCGTTTGTGTTCATCTTCTGCGTCTCGATTAGTGCTTGAGACCCAACGTCCTAGCACTCGGTGTTGATCTCGGACAGTCCTTCTGGAGGCGCGCTCTCGACTCCGATAAACGACTCGGCAGTCTCCTGGATAGAGTCAACGGAAGCCACCGTGGCAAGCGCGAGCATGCCCAACGCCCGGCTTAATCCCGTTGATCGGTTTAGAGACAAATTCTTCATAGCTGTTTATATAACCTAGCTTCATAGTTTATGTTTGTATAAAGCGGAGACAAAACCGAAGACACTTCTTAATAGTTCTTTCTTTCTTTAATTTTATATATATATATATATTTTTTTTTAAATAATGCAATCTCTAAGGTAATAAACGTTACAGGTAATAAAAGTAACCTATCTATACTGTGGTAAAGAAGTTGTTATTGTCTTGCATAGTCGTACATGAATCTTCAGGGTTTTCGAGCTCAACAAAAGAGGGAAATGTCTTTATAAACTGGCTTGATAAAAGGTCAAAGTGCTCACAATTATTTAAACCCATGGACTGACACGTGTGAGCACTTAAAGTCTCATACTGCTTGAGAGCTTATGACTAAATGTTGTAAGTTACAAAAGCCATTTGGGCATAAAATGATCCAATGCAACGCTATCCTAAAATTATGCTATCCCCCACAGAAGACAAATATTCTAAATTATTTCTAAATAATTAAATTCTAAATAATCGAAATCATCTAAATAAACTGGGTGGAGGAGGGGGGTGGGTGAAGGTTTATTTTTTTAAATACAATTTGTTTAATCACTGTTCTGCAAATGAGAAACTTAGTACACAACTATTGCAAAATCTGTAGTATGTTATGGATATTTAAATTGGCTGTTCAATACATATTAGAAACTTTTAAAGAAGATAAAAAGATGCTTATTATCCTCATTTGTAAGTAAACAATGTACAAATTAACAATACTACACATTACTACAAAAGGTTTTTTGTCTTTTACACTATATGTAAAGAATAGGTTATTTTTTTTATTCCTGGTTCTCTGAATCATTGGATGTAGAGATTCACCTGTGGGCAGGGCATGCACACTTGACCTCAAGTCTCCAATTTCTTGACTTGACAGGCAAGTGCATGTGTTCCATAATGGATAAGAGCCCAACCCTTAAACAATTCAAAATAGCAAAATTTATGAAAAGCTGTTCACTCTTTCTAAAAAGGATTACACACAATCCTACAGGTTCTTGAAGATCAAAAATGTTGGTGATTCAGCAGTTACAGTTTGGCATTCGGTAGACATTCTTATCCAGAGCGACTTACATTTCGTCTCTTTTTTACAACAGCAATTGTGGATTTAAGGCCTTGCTCAAGGGCCCACAGTGGTTGCTTGGTGGAGGTGGGAATCGAACTCCAGTCTGGTATTAGTTCGACACCTTAACCACTAGGCTACCACTTCCCACTGATCTGATGTTACTTGGTACCTGTTGCTCCAACCATTTAAAATTCAAATGAAGACACTTTTCTGTTTTCTGAAGACTTGTGGCTTTCATACACACACATTTTTACTTCTTAATTCCTACTGTTTATCCTATGTTTATAAATGATTTTGCCCCTACTAGGAAACTTCAATATAAAAATACTAGGTATTTTCATCTGACGCACATACAAATTAAACTCAAGTGAAGCAAACACACACATTCGACACACAAACTTCTTTATGAACGTAATGACTGCATGAAACCAGGCAAAGAGCCGCATGCGGCTCGGGAGAGGTGGGTTGACCATTCCTGGTCTAGAGCAATGTTTTTACTGTCTAGTTGGTACCACTTTGCACACATGCATCTTGTGTTGCTAAAACAATTTATTCCTAATCTTTGGCTGTTCTTTGGTGTTGTTTATTTCTGTGTAGTTTTTTTGTACCATGGGAGAAAATGCCATTTGGATTCACTGTGTATTGCGTCTGCTATATCAGGTTTAAATGACCGTAAAGCTTCTTGAACCCAAAGAAAAATGGGTTTTCTGTTGAATTTTGTTCCTTTCAAAGTTTTCCCTATTACCATATGAAGGCATCCTCAGGCATGGGATTCAAACACATGTCTTTCTAGCTTTGAGGCAACAGTGCTAACTGTTAAGACACCCAATCTTTAATTTGATCAAAACCTCAGCAAGGAGGTGTAAATCAGTGGCAAAGGTGGCTCAGATGGTTACAATGCTAAGTTTTTGATTGGCAGACATGGAATCAAGCTTCACTACCACCAAGGAAGACCAGGATGACATGGGTTTAAGGCTAACCTGGGTTCAAGACCAGGAAGTCTGCAAACATAGGACATAAGTAGTGAAATTGTACTTTGCTGGCCTCTAGTGGGGGCGATATTATTATTCTTAATAATAATAATAATAATAATAATAATAATCACATTAAATAAAATTATCGACATGAATTTAGATAAAATTACATTAACTGCTTTTTTGTGTTTTGATATGTGAATTACAAGCGAATAAACGAATAAATAAATATAAAACGTATATATGTCCTGTGATGGACTGGCGACCCGTCCATAGTGTATCCCTGCGCTGGGATAGCCACCAGAGGACACTCGTGACACCGAATTAGGTAATAAGCGGGGTAAATGAATGAATGAAAGAATAAACGTATATATACACATGCGAAACATGGCAACCTAATTCGGAAGGCTGGACAAAAAGTGATTGGCTCGAATGAGAAGAGAATATCAACCAATCATATTACGCAGGACAGTTTCTTCTTCCGCTTCCAGTCTTTCACCTTTACACATGGCTGAATCCCAAGCGCGATTGAGTACATAGATGATCACAGTTGTAGTAAAAGTTAAGGTTTCTAAAATATCGTAATTTGCAAAATCAAACACGTGGTAAACCTCAGCATGGTTTGGATAAGCAGAGTGTGTTGCCGAAAGGTTAGTGACTGGCTTTAATAGCTAATTAACTTTGTCAACTTCTTTATAGACGACATTAAACGATTGTAATGTTTTGGTAGCAATACATAGAAAAAAAAAGGTAAATTTTGAAAGATTTCAGATGGCCATAGCCGTCAATTTATAAACAAAAATGTCAATAGCAAGATCAGTCTGGATGTAAACGCAGGTATAGATTACGGAACCGATGTTTTATTTACATTTGCAGCATTAGGCTGACGCTCTCATCCAGAGCTAATTACATTAGACCCTTTTATATAACAGCAGTTAAGTGCCTTGCTCAGAGGTCCACCGGTGGTTTCTTGGTGGTGTTAAGAACGGTAGAAACCCATGCAAGGGAGTTGAACCCGGGACCATCCTATTGTGAGTCAACCGTGCTAATCTTTGTCTTCTCCCTGGCCTGTATGGGTTTTCTCTGGGTACGCCGGTTTCCTCCCACTGTTCAAAAACATACATTAGGTTGATTGGTGAAACTAAATTGCCCTTCTGAGTAAATGTGTGTTTGAGTGGTTGTTTGTCTATGTGTGCCCTGTAATGGACTGGCGACCTTTCCGGGGTCTCGCCCCATGTACGCTGGGATACGCTCCAGCATAACATCCGTTGACCCCGAATTAGGGAATAAGCGCTTAAGAAGATGAATGAATGAAAGGAAATGTTTTGCTTTTTAGTTATTTAATGCCTAAGCACATGTTTAGTATATAAAAAAAACGTATAAAAGTATTAAATGCACATGAAGACTAATGAATATTTCCACCAAAATCTTGTCCAGTCGTTGTAGTATTACATTAGTCTTTCAGTATTTCTAACATTGTTTATTTTGCCAAAATAGTGTTTAAGATTGCAAACATTATATAGAGGATTGTCAATGCAGCTTTTCTAAATGTTATAAGATAATAGTAAACACTCAGTTCAGCTTAATCAGTATCTGTAAAATAAGAGCCCCCATAGCAAGAGGTTGATGGCGGCACGGGAGCAAAACGCCAAATGGTGACCAAATAGAGGGGAAAAAAACAAGAAACCAGGCTCAATCAGGGGCCATTTGTCCTCTGACCAGACGAATCGATTTATTATTAGGTTATTAGATACTCTAGCAAAATTTCTGTGGTCTTGCCTGGATGGCTGTCTAGAAGACAAGGTCATCACTGGAAAACTACGTCTGTAAAAAGATCTTTTTCTCCGTCTGCCTCTTTCACCCCAACTACCATATCTTACCTCAGCACATCAATAAACCTCCTCCTTGGTCTTCCTCTTTTCCTCCTGCCTCCATCGTCAGCATTCTTTTACCAGTATACTGAATGTCCCTCCTCTGTCAGTGTCCTGAATGTCCAAACAATTCATTCATCTTCTTACCCGCTTATTCATGAATTCGGGGGTTTGCTGCACCTATCCCAGCACACACAGGGCAAGAGGCGGGGTACACCCTGGATGGGTCAACACATGCAAACAACCATTCACACACATTCACTCCTATGGACAATTTAGAATCACCAATTAGAATAACCTAATATGAATGTTTTGGATTGTGGGAGGAAACCAGAGTACCCGGAGGAAACCCACACAAGCGCAGGGAGAACATGCAAACTCCGCACAGAAAGATCCCGGGACTGGAACCCAGGATCTCCTTTTTGTGAGGCGACAGTGCTATCTGCCACCGCGCCACCCTGTCCAAACCACAATTCTGAAAAAGATGTTATAAAAAATAACATGTTCAGGTTTCTTGATACTTTTGTGTTTGACATTACAAAAGTCTTCAAGCTTTGCAGGAATTTTGAAAAAAAATAAATAAAAAAAAAACCTAATACATTTTTCTTAATTCTCTTCTTCAACCACAGTATGGGAATTTTGTGGATAACCTGCGGTTGTACGTAAAGGGCGGGAGCGGTGGAATGGGCTTACCCCGAATGGGAGGACAAGGTGGAAATGGAGGAGACGTGTTAGTGGTGGCGAAAAAAGACCTTACCCTGAAGCGCATCAAAGACAAATACCCAAGTAAACGATTCGTTGCTGGTGTGGGCACCAACAGCAGGTATGCGTTTTTGGCTACATACATATAATTTATACTAAAAGCAGCTTGACTTTTTTTTTTTACTACTGTGTCAGTAGTATAAATCTGTGTCTTGTTTTTAAGTATCCGTGCACTTAAAGGTGCAAAAGGGCCTGATATGGAAATCTTTGCTCCCGTTGGAATCTGTGTGACTGCAGATGATGGCAGGACTTTAGGTAATGTCATTCAGTCATCTTGGACATCTTTTCATGTTATTGGCAATTAACTGTAAGACAGTTTGTTTTTTTTTTTTTTTAGGTGAATTGAACTACGATGGGGAAAAGGTCCTAGTAGCCAAAGGTGGTGTTGGTGGATCCTTTAACTCCAGTTTTTTACCTGGTAAAGGACAGAATCGGCACATCCGCCTGGATCTCCGATTAATAGCAGACCTGGGTCTCGTAGGGTAAGAGACATTTCATTTAAAGATCGTATCGTAAAACTGCAGCTTGTTGTTTTTTGTATTTTCTAAAATTAAAATATAGATTTTCGGTAGGCCCTTTTATTTAACTTATTTTTTTTCCACTTTATATATTCTTATATAGTACATAACATATAAAACAAAATGTAAATTTGCCAGATCTAATGATTTTATCGAAAAATCCCCACTTACTGTATTTTATTCATTAGGAACTCAACTTTATATTTATTATTAAATTGTATGGTTGTTTTGATATCCAATTTAAAAGGTTTCCTAATGCGGGGAAATCCTCTTTACTGACAGCACTGTCGCACGCCAGACCTCAGATTGCCAGCTACCCATGTGAGTACTAAATAGCAGTACTGAACATTTATTTAAAAAAAACAAAACCCACAATTCTCTAAAAATGCTATCACGGGCAAACCAGTAACACTTGTATTGATTTATTTTTGTTTATGTTGTAAGACTGTGACTTAAAGCATTACTAAATTTATCAAATCCAGTCATGATTACTGATAGTCAATTTAATAATGTAATTAAAGTTTACTGGTTTTACAGTTAGAATTTCTTTTCTATATCATTAAAAGTCAATTTCTCAGACAAAGGGTACAGCTTATCGGGTGAAAGGAAAGGGTAAAATATTTGTGCATGATAATCTATTTTTTCCCTTAACAATAAACAATTTTTTTCAGTCACAACTCTAAAGCCTGAGATTGGTAAAGTAATGTATGAGGACCACAGACAGGTAAGCATCTTTTTTTTTTGTCAATCAAATGACTGACCCTTGATCAATGGGGTGGTTTTGGTATGCAGTGATAATTTTTAGGCAAAAACAATGAACTGGTGATAGGATCAACACAGCTAGGGCTTGGGTATAGGTACCTAAGGTTTATTGATGTACATGGGCTAGCTCTTTGGGTATTGCTGAAAAATGCTGGTTCAAGTAAGTGCGTCTGTGTGTGTATATATATTGAGTGCTGACCAGTGTATATTGCATACTTTATTGGGTAGAGCCTTTTTAAACACAGCACCATTTTGTTTTGTTTACATGCAATCGTAAGTTTCATGTCTTTGCCTGCATGAGAATTGTGTTAGAGCCCCTCTGGTTAAACTATGCTATTGCAGGTCCTTACAAAATCTGCTATCAAAAATACTTTTAGACAATTGTGACTAGACCTATTAAGCATGAAATAGTAGCGGTCTTAAATGTCTTTTTGGTTGGTTTGTTTGAGCATAATTTAACACTATTATTGGTGGTTCATTGGTGTTGCACAAGATTGTTTTCATTCCTGTTATCTTTGTGTACTGGGCTTTTAAACATGCCATTTACAAACATTACCTTTCACTTGTGCACAAACAATTTCCTAAACTTAATTTTTGGGGTCCTTTACCATGTTTAAGGTTGTGGGGTTTTTTTTTCTTGTTTTTGATTTTGTTATAGGTGTCAGTGGCAGATTTGCCTGGCTTGATTGAGGGTGCTCACATAAACCGAGGAATGGGCCATAAGTTCCTTAAACACGTAGAAAGAACAAAACAGCTCATGTTTGTGGTGTGTCTCTTAAACTCTCTTTTATTTGTTGACTTTTACGTCATGTTTGATTTATGTCCGTTTTTGTCTTAGGTTGATGTCTGTGGATTTCAGCTAGCCAGTAAAACCCCATTTCGATCAGCATTTGAAGCAGTGCAGCTACTAACAAAGGTACAAACTAATTGTGATTATGGATTTTTTTTAAAGTAAACTGCTTTGTTAAATTACGGGGAAAAATAAAAAATTAATTAATCTACAATGACTTATCCTCTGAATTAGCTCATTTTAAATTAGTTGCCTGCTACAGGTCTTATCTTGTGCATAAAATTGTCTCTGTTTAAACAAGTTCTACTGTGAATAAAATTTTTGATTTTTTTTTTATTATACTTTTAAAACGGAAATAAAAAAAATCTTTCCAGAATTCAAGTTGTAAATGTTTGTAAAGCTTAGATATTATGTAACAAATCTTTAAATTACCTGTGCGTTTGATTACTAATCTTAGCAAAGCTTTTGACTTCAATATTAGGAGCTGGAGTTGTATAAGGAGGAGCTGCTATCCAAGCCGGTCATCCTGGTGGTGAATAAGATGGATCTGCCAGAGACTGAGATGAAGTTCAAAGAGCTAATGAATCAGCTCAAAAATCAATTGGGTAAGAAAGCTGTTAAATTTATACATTCATTTTCACCCCAAGTAATTCAATTCTGAAGACAACAAATGCTATCATTTGATCATCTTTTAAGAGCTGTGTATCAGTGATGGTAAAGCTATTTATCTTCTCCGTTCATGTTCCATGTTTCTCATCGATCCTTTAGAGTCGAGTCACCTTCTGCCCGAAGACATGCAACCAAAGGGTTTCCTCCATTTTAAACACATCATTCCTGTTTCAGCCTTGACTGGCCTTGGACTGCCACATCTTAAAGCAGTCATCCGTGAATCACTGGAAGAGGAAGAAGACAACGAATCAGAACGGCATCGTATAGAGAAGCTTGAGATGCTGAGGAGGAAGATTCCTGTTATCTCCAAAAACACTTGGGGACAGCCACACTCAGAGCCCTTGAACTGAAGTTATGGGATGGGGAATAATGGAGATTGCCATTAAGTGCTTAAAAAGCACTTTGAAAGAACTATAATGCTGACATATGTTCAGCACTAGACTTTTACTTTTTTGGAATCATTTATTTCATAGTATTTATATGCAGTGTAAATAAAACTGGGCTCATTTTGTTTAAAACTGGTTTTCAGTGTTGTATTTTATTGCAGTTTGTCTAAAGGGTCAGCGACGTAAAGGTCTCAAGATATTTAGAATTTAAATTACAAACAATAGTACTACTACAGAGTACAGGTACTGCAGTGATTAAACAAATGCTTCCTTGTCAAACCTTTAACAAAAATATTGGGGCAACTGTCCATTATGTGTTCTATAAATGACGTATTAGGCTCACATTTAGTCCTTTTGTAAGCGTTGTATAAGCATTTGTATTTCCAATAGATTATTGAATGCCTGTGGGTGTTCATTCAGCCACAATCGCTTTACTGAGAATAAACTTTCTAGGAAAATTAATTACTTGGAATGAATTGTGAAAACTGAGCCACAATACTGATGTAAATATTTAACCACATTGGTTTAAAGTGAGACTTTATTACTACTGGTAGTAGTACCAGATTACCACAGAAAGATGGTGCCATCTAATTATATTCTATTCAAGTATTTCTTGGAAGATTTAGGTTTGTATTATGGAAATGACCAGTTTCACATTTTACAAGCCTTTGCTATTTACATGTGCTTTTATGCCACACTAAAAAAAAAAACCATTGGCTTAATCACTGATTTTCTAATCCAAGATGTTACTCTCAGAACAATAAAGAGTTTTAATATATGTCAACCCGCTTTGCACGCTTGGGTCCAACCTCCATTTGAGAAGTATTTTGTTCGGCTAGCATTAACACTGCTTCAGTGTTTTATGTATTCAAGTATAGAAATTCAGTTGGAAAAGGCATAACATGAAATGGTGAAAATGCCAAGCCATGTGGTTACAAACATTTTAAAACAACGTAGATTAATATGAATTGCCAGTACAGTAATGGATTTTAGACTAGCACAATTCACATATCAAAACATTACATGTGGACAAAGAGACTAAAACTAACCATGTTTTGCTACATAAACACATTCTTACTGTGGTGTTTGTGTGCTTAGACAAAAAAAGACAATCATTGTTACATTTAGTATAATTATTTACAGACCATCGTGACCGTACAATTTGTGTTGTATTAAACCTGGTGGTCTCTGTTAATAGAGCATTAATTGTTGGGGGTTTTAATATTCAATTTGAAGATATAGGCGACTGGCTAAGAATAGATTTTTTGTCTCTACATGACTCAGTGGGAGTCAATCAGTGTATAATGGGACCAGCCATAAAGCAGGTCACACAATAGATTTAATATTAAATAAAGGAAAGTGTTGGTAACGTAGAGACAATCCCACAGTGTGAAATAATCTGAGTTCACTTATTTCATTTAATTTATGCCCTAGTCAGAATGTACACTCAGCCCCAGACTATAACATTAAACGTACATTCACACTAACACTCACCAATGGATCCCATTTACAAGGCAACGGAGAATCAACTTTGTGTTATACCCTACATAACTAAACCCCAGCTAAAAAACAACTGATTAAGGATAAGCTTGGTCCGTGGTTTAATAATCATGATCTTTAAAACAGAGCGCCAGAAAGATAGAATGGAAATGGTGGCAAACAAGATTGTTAGTACTTCAGACAGCATGGAAGGAGAGGGTCCTGGCTTATAAGAACGCTCTTAGTGATGCTAGATTAGCCTACCTCTCCTCTCATAGAAAAACATCGGAATAATCCTAGGTTCCTATTCAACACTGTAGCTAGACTAACTGGGAACCAGACCATCACTGACAGTTACAGCCTTCAGTAGTGAGGACTTCAGGAAAGTCTTTGATGATAAAATTGCAAACATTAGACAAACAATCCAGACTTCTAAGCTAGGTCCTTTAGTCAGTTCTGAAGATAAACTATATCAGATCAGAACCTAGAATGCATTACACGGAAATCTTTCTCAACAGAATGTCAGCTACATGAAATCTAACAATGAGTAAAAGATATTAGAGTTTGGATGTTAAGCAACTTCTTGCTACTAAGTTCAGAAAAAAACTGAGGTTCTGTTATACTGGGACCGCAGGTAGTCAGATGTTTTCGGATCACACTTTAACCTTAGACAGTCTGTCTGTAGCATCAAGTGCAACAGTTAAAGACTTGGGTGTGATCATAGATTCCAATTTTGAATTAATGCTCATATAGGTAATATTTCTGTGATAGATTTCTTTCATCATGTCCAAGCTGGACTATTTGTTAGTTTTTCTTTAGACAAAAGAGTAGATGATAGTACGTTTGGATGCCGTCCTTCACACTCTCATCGATCACTCAGCTGTGTTTTCAGTGGTGGTCTGGTTGCTATACATATCCTGATCTCTCATGTCTGTGCCTTCCTCTGGTTCTCCTTTAAGTTAAGCTGTTGTTAGTTTTGCCAGAGTCATTTCCTCCACTGAACTCAGTGTCTGTGTCTCACGATGTGATACAATACATAACCGTTTTCTCCCCCCACTCTTTATGCTGAGGTTCACATGCCACTTCAAGGTGCTGGATCTGCTGGTTCATTCCCTACGTTGCGTATGACTTTGGATATCACCCATCACCAGGAGTCTGGCTAGAACTGTTTACACACACTGTCATTATTTCTGTTCTAACCCAAATAAGGATGGATTCCCTGTTGAGTCTGGTTCCTCTCAAGGTTTCTTCCTAATCGTATCGTAGGGAATTTTACATTGCCCACGTTGCCCGACTTGTTCATCAGGGACAAACTGGCCATTTTTAAATTTTGTCAATTTTCAATTATCTCTTTGATTATGTGAGGCTGCTTTGAGACAACAACCATTGTTAAAAGTCCTATACGAATAAAATTTTATTTAATTGAATTTAATTTCCTTTCTAACCTAAGACTAAACAGTATTCTGTTTAAAGCTTGGGAAATCTTTTCATAGCCTAGCTCTGCTTTAAATTTCTCCAAAACTTCATCCCTGACCTGTTCCTTGGACTTCATGATGCTGTTTTCTCCCCAACATTCTCTTAACAAACCATAGAAACCGTCATTGAGCAGCTGTGTTTGTACTGAGATTAAATTACACACAGGTGGACTCTATTTAGTCATTAGGTCAACAATCGATCAGTCAGCAATCATCAGGCAACTTCTGAAGCACAATTGGATGCACTCAGAGAAGGAGTGTATAACTCATGTATAATTTTCTTTCTACCTCATAAGTATATGCCTCTTTGTGCTTTGTGTTGGCCTTTCACATAACATTCCAATAATATATATTTATGTTTGTGGTCATAATTTGAGAAAGTTTGGAAAAGTTCAAGGGGTTTTGCAAGCCACTGTATACTTTTTGAGTTCATTCAGCCACAGGTTGGGTGAGGAGATCTAGAGTGCATGCAGTGTTTCAGGCTATCATGTGTGTAGCACCTGAAGCTGAGAAGCTTTGAGAACAGGGGGGGGGCTTTGTCATTCTAGATCAGCATTCAAGGTCATTTCTCCCAGTCAAAGAAAATGTATAAATACATGCTAGATTTTTGTGAATACAGTTTTGGATGACAAATTTATGTTTGTCTCAAAAGAAGTCTGTACTTTAATTATGTCTTTTATCACTTACAATATTTTATTTATCTTAATAAACCAAATTGTAGAGCCAATTGGATGCCATATATTCAAGACAATTCAATGACAGTAAAGAAAAGAAAAACAAAGTATAGTAAAACTGTTCTTTAAGGTACCATTAAATTTTTGGGTTAATTCATTTTCCCTCAAAATGTCTTTAATTGGAGCTATTTCTGATAGCAAAATGCTTATGTTAAAAGTCCCTGTGCATGTGTTAACAATTACTACTGCTTTCCCATAGAATATTTATTCTTACCGCATTGAATGACGGGGTCCTTTCTGTAGAATGTTCAGATTAATTCGATACAATTTTATTTGCATAGTGCTTTTAACAATTCAACATTACACAAATTCCAAAACGAATTTAGAAATTACCAGATATGATATTAGGAAGGAATTGTAAAAGGAGCCACAATCAAACAGAAACCAATCCTTATCTCTGGTGACACCAGAATGTTATTTAAGAAGTAATATTCATTCATTCATTCATTCATTCATCTATTCAGCTTCTAGTCACTTATTCCCTAATTTTGGGTCTCGGTGGTCTGTTGTAGCCTATTCCAGTGAACATTCTGCAAATGGCAGGGGTATTGTAATGGCTTACATTACACTCTGTCTGAATTTTTGGCACAATATATTTTGAGTCTGCTTGTTTGTTTCCCGAATGATAAAAACCCTTGCATGGACATTGTGTGTTGTCACTGGACTCTGTACTTCCACGCTGGCTTTGTAATTAATGTTGGGTGCGGAAGAGTAAAGTTTCCAGTAGTGAACAGACACACATGCAGATAGACTATCAATAAATGACTAATAGCTGATGCAATTAGTAAAGTGTTGCCAGCAAATCTTTTATAATGAAAAGTATAATATAAGCTTTGGTATTGTGTAAAAAAGATTTGAAGTAAATGTATAGTTTAATTAAAATGGAAACAGGAATGTTTTTAACATGCTATTATGTATATATTTTGTATGTATGCATGTTCCATTTTCTCAGCATTAGTTAATATTGAGTATATTAAACAGTGTTTTACACAACCCAGATACACCTGGCACTGTGGAGTTTAATATAGTTACAACTTATTGCGCAAGATTAAATATTCTAAATTCTGTTTGTGACAATGTCATTTGTGAATTGTCCTTCTAGAACCGTGTTGAACCTCATTTGTGTCAGTCAAGGAAAATATATAGATACATCTAAGACATTTGTGTTCTTCCACTTTTGTAAAAACAAATGACAAATTGTGGTGGGTTTGCTGGTTAGGTTTCAACAAACATTTGGCTGTAAAAGTGTATATCACTCTTCATTCATTCATTCATTCATTCATTCATTCATTCATTCATTCATCTTATTGCCCACTTATTCCATAATTCAGGGTCACGGGGGTCTGCTGGCGCCTATCCCAGCGCACATAGGCCAAGAGGCAGGGGGTACACCCTGGATGGGTCACCAGTCCATCTCAGGGCAACACTTAGACAAACAACCATTCACACACACACAATCACGCCTATGGGCAATTTAGAATCACCAATCCACCTAATCTGCATGTTTATGGACTGTGGGATGAAACCGGAGTGCCCAAAGGAAACCCACGCAAGAACATGCGAGCTCCACACAGAAAGATTCCAGACCCAGGAATCGAATACGGGACCTTCTTGTTGTGAGGCGACCAAGCTATCCTCTACGCCACCGCGCCGCCCTACATCACTCTTTCTGTAAATGAAATAAATCATGGTGTTCAGTTATGTTTTTACTTATATTATATTAAACAGTCCTCTTTCGTGCATCTTTATCAAAACACACACACACACACACACACACACACACACACACACACACACACACACACACACACACACACACACACA
>JAOTRA010050468.1:0-31507 GCA_026260255.1 Pseudolaguvia tuberculata | reverse complement strand
ATAAATTTTAAACATTAAATGTAAGTTTAAATACTGTTTTCATTCATTCATTCATTCATTCATTCATTCATTCATTCGTTCATATTCTAACCCATTTTTTTCTAATTCAGGGTTACTGAGGTATACCGGTCTGGCAGCAAACTACAGTGTGCCCTCTGTACCGTCCTGCCTACGTTTGCACAGGTATATGGCTTACTAATCACACTTGATTGACAGACATACACTGTCGTACACCAGCTGAGGTGTCAAAATGTCAGTCAGTTTCCTTACAGTGTGATCAGCCCTTGCAGAATGAAAAATTCCTTCAATGCAATCATTAAAAAAATAAAATCCCAGGCATTTATGAGGTTGAATCTTAATGATGCCACAGCTATTCAGTAAACCAAGAAATAAAAGCATGCTACATGGTTGGGAGGATGCCATTTTAATTTATGGGTCAGAATGCTCTTACAATGTAGCACCCATCTATTTTATATTTTATATTCTTAATACTGTGTAAGTATAGCTGTTTAAAAATGATCCAGTTAGTGGTGGAAGCATATGGTAGCATTTATCGTCTCTCTCCTCTTGTTAGGTGTATATAATACAGTATGTAATGCTAAATTAGCGGATAGGAACAGTCCACAAAGCTGCAGGTATAACGTCGGGTACGACTCTGTTAAAAGCAGAATGAGTAAATGGTCACTGACCAATAAAAAGAGCTAATTTGAAGGCTAGGTAGCAGAATATAGCAGGTAGCAGATTCTGCAAAACAGCTGTGTCAATCATGCCAAAAAAGTACAATAAAACATGAAAAGTCAGCACAGAAAGATCCCTGGCCAGAGACCTTCTTGTTGTTAGGCGACCATGCTATCCACTACGCCACTGTGCCGCATGTAAAGAAAATTGAGCAAAAGAAATATGGTTGGAAGGATTAAAATTTCATCCTTTAAATGTAGGTATAGATTTAGAGATGAAATTTCTGATGGATAGAGAAATACCATATGGTGCACACAGAGCACATGCTGTGTAGCACGCTTGAGTTGTTTCTAAAGCAAAACAACCCATAATTAATTATTAACTTAAAACTAATTATACCTTGCATTTTCATTGCGCTGCTTGCTTTTGGAAAATTTTTTTTATAGAAATGTTTTCTATACTTATAGCCCTAACCTTAACCTTAAGCTTATAACCCTTTCTTAAAAAACAGACAATAATATCTACTAGCTGTTTTACAGTTCTAGCATTTAGCAAACACTTATTCAGGGTGACTTGAATTTACCTGCTTTTTTTTTCTTTATCAAACTGAACATTTAAGGCTAAAAGTCCTTGTGTGATGTTTGAAACCTAGATGAATCCAAAGTACAGCTTTGTGTTTTATTAAATTCCTCACTAAGATAAATAGCCAGAGATAGTAGGAGTAGTCAAGTAGTCACGGAGTTAATCAAAGGAATACAGGAGTAACCATTCATTCATTCATCTTCTTACCCGCTTATTCCCGAATCCGGGGTCACGGGGGGGGGTCTGCTGCGCCTATTCCAGCACACATAGGGCGAGAGGTGGGGGTATACCCTGGACGGGTCGCCAGTCCATCTCAGAGCAACACATAGACAAACAACCATTCACACACACATTCACTCCTATGGACAATTAAAACTCACCAATCCACCTAATCTGCATGTTTTTGGACTGTGGGAGGAAACCGGAGTACCCGGAGAAACCCACGCAAGCGCGGAGAGAAGATGCAAACTCCGCACAGAAAGATCCCAGCCCGAGATTCGAACCCGGGACCTTCTTGTTGTGAGGCGACTGTATTATCCACTACGCCACCGCGCCACCCAGGAGTAACCAACATAACGTATTAAGCCATTATACTTTTAAAGTTCATAATTCTTGCTTTCCATATGTGTTTGACATCTTGTATTCCCATATCTGGTATTTTCCATCTTCTAATTGACTGAATTCACACCTGACCCAGGTAATCAGCAGTGAGCAGTCCAGGGATAGTTGAACAATGTTTTGTCCTTCCTGGGAAATTGCACCTATGACCTTCCAATCAGCCAAAAGCTTAACCACTAATTTACCATTTCTCAGCATACTGAATGTGTGAATTCGGACTATGTAGTATGTGAACAGCTAGCAAGAGTATAAAAAGGCAGATTCAATAGCATAAAGTAGAATAAACAGCATGGAAAATCAACAAATTGTATGTAGTCTGTATTAAACAGGATAACACTCTGAAACTAACTTGAGTAATAAGTGGTAGTAACGTTATTAGAAATATTATAGGTGACATGTGATTAGGAGATTGTCCCTAAATGTCTGAGAGTTATCAGTGAGGTGACCAGTGTTTGGGAGTAAAAATGGTCCTGGAGGCAGGGGTGTCAGAGAAGAAATAATGACTGGATTAAAGTTTATTCAGGATCCTAATGGCCAGGAGGCAGAAATGGTTCCTAAACATGGATTCTGAATTGAATGTTGCTATACTGTCTGTCTGGTTTGTTAAATAATTGTAGTCTATTATGATTTTGTGAGCTTTGCACATACACTGTGAATGGAAGATGGATTTCCTGCAAGTTTTCAATTGTTTCTGTGAATACAGCTGCCAAACTATTCAAGAAAGATCTTAGGGCTAAATTCAGGAGAACTCTATTTTCCTGGACACAGCAGGGAAGCAGTGCCATTGGTAAGCAGATATGACCATCAACAACAAGGTCAGATGGTGAGTGACTTGCATGTTTATGGTGGCAGAGCTGATTTTAAACAAATCAGAAATAATGATATTGGCCTATAAAGCCAAAAACTGCTGGAATTGGTTGCCACCTGCCAACATGGTTATTATGAATGCTAAGAATTAAAGATGCCTTTGCCCATATTCTCAAGCCTAGAGAATATGGACACCATGAACCCCACATATAGTAAAATATGGCAGAATAATATATTAAAATACTGACTCTCTGATAAATGGTGCAAAAAATGCAGATGAGAAGGTGTAGAACGGTATTCGGGTGAAAGAACGACAAATCAAGAGGCAGGGCGGTGGCAAAGCGGTTAGCACAGTCTCCTTACAAAAAGAAGGTCCCGGGTTTGATTCCCCCGGCAAACGTTTTTTCTGTATGGAAAACGTTTTTTCTGTATGGAAATAGTCCAAATACATGTACATTAGGTTGATCAGTGATTTTAAATTGCCCATAGGAATGAGTGAAATTGTGTGGTTCTTTGTGTGGACCTGCGATAGACTGTCTACCTGTCCAGGGTGTAGCCCTGCCTCTCGTTTTGTGTGCGCTATGATAGGGCTCCAGCAGACCCCCATGACCCCAAATAAAAGAATGTAGGTTAGAAGATGAATAAATGAATCAAAGCTAACCTGAAAATTGCAGCAAACATTTCCACGCTATTATCCAATCTGTATGAAGAAAATACCTCTTCCAATCTTGGCAGATGTCTTTCCTCACGTTTACTATGTGTAAATTGGATTTATACAAAATCCCATTATTTTTCATTCACACGTCTTCTTCCTTTTATTTTTCATTTATTATTCACAGTATTGCACAAATCTGGTAGTCAACAGTAGGCAAGTAGCTGTAAAGTATAAAATAATGCCACTGCGACTAAAACACAAATAAAATGTGATTTAAAAAGAGGAAAGCTTTTAGTTGCAGAATACTACTGTGAAGTGAGTAAACAGGGAAATAAGGGGGAGGTCTGGACTTTTATTTATTTAGATAGTTATTACTGTCACTAGAAGAAGATTTTTTCCCCCAATTACACATTGTATTTTCTATATTCCTGTCAGCAGACGAATCATATCTTTCCATAAAAGCCACATGTAAATGCTGCCCTCCATTGTAATTACTGCCAATCATAAGAAAATTTCATCTGGTAATCTGATTGATATTTTATAGTAGCAATTAAAACTTCAGATTGCATTTTATAAACTCAGTCATTTTTATTTAAAGATCATAACATTTTGTAAATTAAATTTAGAATAGAAATAACATGGCGTAGCACAGCCACCTCACAGCAAGAAGGTTCCATGTTTCTATTTCTTCCGGTCAAGGAGACTTTCTGTGCTGAGTTTCCTTGTTCTCCCCGGACTTCTGTGAGTTTTCTCCACAGTCCAAAAACATGTATATTAATTGATTGTTGATTCTAATTTGCCGAAAGAAGTGTGTGTGTGTGTGTGTGTGTGTGTGTGTGTGTGGTTGTTTGTCTATGTGTGGCCCTGCAATGGACCCCTATGACCCCAAATTAGGGAATAAGTGGGTAAGAAGTTGAATGAATGAATGAATGAATGAAGAATTTAGATTAGAAATCTCTCTCTCTCTCTCTCTCTCTCTCTCTCTCTCTCTCTCTCTCTCTATCTCTCTCTTATTTACAAGCAGATGAGCATACATTTTTAAATATGATGGTTCATTTCCATAAATATGGTTGACATTTGTATAAATAGACTCTTCGCCTCTCCATTTGTCCACTTATTCACTTTCAGCTACGGTTTGCACGTGTAACAACAAATTTATTCAGTGACAGCAACAGAAATAATTTGAAAGTTTAGCTCATGAATTAAAAAAAAAAAAAAAAAAAAAAGATAACGTTGTAACGTCTTATTGTTGAAATTGCTACAGTGTAAGCCAAGGCTTCAAGGGTCATGTTGAAGGAAAACATCAAAGTTCAGAAACATTAAATGAGAGACTAGATGTGTTTACATGGGGTATTTTATTCCTATTACAAATTAGTATAGTCCAATTTGAATAAAAATGTTTCATGTGTAAATCATCAGTTAATAGAGTTGGAACTAAGCTTTTCACAACCAGGTGTAATGGTCCAAAATTACTCCTATCTTAGGGCAACACAATACATAATTTCAACATTGACAGTGTTTTTATCTGTAATATAAATGCGTCGATTACAGTATATTTGATTGCACCACAATTCAGAACAGGTGTAATTTGTAGAATAGTTGTATAGGGGCCGGCATCTTTTTGTAATGATCAGCACAGTCACCTTACAACAACAAGGTCCAGGGTCCGATTTCCGAGCAAGTAGTCTTTCTGTGTAGACTTTGCATGTGTTTTCTCTTCTAGCTTGATTGGTGATTCTAAATTGTCCATAGGAGTGTGTGTGTATGTGATAGTTTCTCTATGTGTGGCCCTACAATGAACCTGTCGAGGGTGCATTTCTTGCCTTCTGTGCTGGGACTTCAGCTGTTCTCTACGACACCAAATTAGGGAATGATCTGGTTAGAAAGTGAATGAATTTATTAAAGTATAAAATAAACAGGCAAAGTGGCAACGGGATGAGTGGTGTACTGATTATCACTGTTACCTCACAACAAGATGGCTCAGGTTCCATTCAAAGGCAGGGGACTTTCTCTGCAGAGTTTGCATGATCTCCCTTTTCTTGGGTGGAATTACTCTGAGTACACCGGTTTCCTCCCACAGTCCAAAACAAAGTATGAATGTTTAATTGCCCAACATCCTCAATGCTGCCATGCTGTAGATAAGTAAATCAATTAATAAGCATTTTGCTTAATTTTCCTGGTTCTCGCATTTACAGTATCTATGGTTATAATTAGGGTATTGTTTTACACAGATGCTACCCACTTACAAAATTGTATTATTCTATCATGATAGATTTGTTCAACATAGGACTATTTAGTGAAATGGCAATATATTGTAAAAATAAAATATAGCAATGTCAGTTTTATCCAATATTGTGCAGCTTTATTGTATGTTATATGTGACTGCCATAGGTAGCACAAAGAGTTACCAGTCCTGGTTACAGACTTCCATTCATAAAAGATTTCTGAGTACACACTCACAGACGTATATGCTTAAAAGAAAAACCACTATAACTAGCACGGTTGCAGCGATGCAGTTCAGCTTAACTGGAATAAAACCACAGGAAATAACAATTCACCCAGTGACATAAACTATACACCCAAAAAACAATTATTCTGACTAAAGACATCAAATAAAAAAGCAAACACATGTTTATGTAAAGATGGAAAAATAAAACGATTCAGCATTAGTAACTCAAGGTTTTACTTTTATGGAGTAAAGACATGTCACATGTTTTTCTGTGTTTAATATAACATTAATTCGATAGCTGATATTTAAAAAAAATAGTTTACTTAAATATTTTTTTCAACAGGCACATTTTGAAAGTATGTTTTAATATTAATTTGCCAAGATTAATTTAATTCTGTGATAAATCTATTTTCTTTCCCCTATCAGATATGTGGATTACAAGTTTCTTATTTACTGTAACCACCAATTTATTTCCAGTTATATAATGTATTGAAAAGGTTTCAGTTATGCTTGTTTGCCTACATCATTTCTTCGTTCATCGTTTGCCTACATCATCGTTTCTTTGTTTTGTGAATGATTTGTATATACTGTATTTGGAAAAACACATATCACATAATTAATAGTTTATATAGTCTATTTAAATAAAATACCCATACAAAAATAATTTGTTTACATACTGTATAATACATAGAATGCACAGCTTGTTAAAAGTGCAAATTTGCTTTCCCATAAAAAAAAAAATTATTATTAATGTCTAAACAACAAATGTTAGCACACCCCTAAGAGGAAATGTTTAAATTCCAACTCTTTAAGGTCATATATGAGAATGGGGAGCAAGTGTGTTCAATTTGGCGTTATTGCTCTTGCCCTCAATATGCTGGCCAATAGAAATTAAACATGGCAACTCATGGGAAAGAACTCCATTTTCTGCCCTATATAAAGATAGCCTAGGCTAAAAGAGAATTGCCAAGACCCTGAAACTGAGCTGTAGCATGGTGGCCAAGACCATACTGCGTACAAGTATGATTGCTGCCAGAATTGTTCCAGAGGTTAAAGAGGTCGAAGGTCCTCCTGGAAGTGTTCAGACTATATGCCGCACATTGCATTAAACTGGTCTGCATGGCTGTCGTCCCAGAAGACAAAAAAGATCTGTGGTCTGATGTGACCAATATAAACTTGTTTATTTCAGATGGTGTCAAGCGTGTGTGGTGCAAACTCAGGGAGAAGCACAAAGACAAGTGTGTCTTTCTTACAGTCAAGCATAGTGCTGCTATTGCTGCCAATGAAGCTACACGTCATTGAGGGAACCAAGAATGGCAGTGCTGTAAAAAAAATGATAGCTATACAAAATATTGACTCACTTTTCCTGTTAGAGAGTTACAAGAAATGTATGGGATGCACGTGTGTAGAACATTTGTGAAGTCAGTCACTGATGTTTTTACAGCAACTGAAAAGACACCGTGGCTCTCAGTCTAATTCATCCCAAAGTCCCAGTCAAGTCATGCACACCAGACTCCAAAAAAGGGACAGGTCCAAACTGTTCTCAAAGTTGGGAGCATGGAATTGTCCAAAATGTCTTTGTATGATGAATCATTCAGAGTTCCTTTCAATGGAACTAAGGGACCAAGCCCAGCTCCTGAAAAACAACCTTACACCATAATCACCCCACCACCAAATTTTCCACAATGCAGTCAAGTACTGTTAATCTGGCAAACGGCAAACCCAGACTCATCCATCAGATGGAGAAGCAGGATTCAGCACTCCAAAGAATGCATCTCCACTCCTCTAGAGTCCAGGGGTGGCATGCTTTACAGCACTAAATCTGATGCTTTGCATTTTACTTGGTGATATAAGGCTTGGATGCAGCTTCTTGGCCAATGGAAACCCATGGACTGTGCACTGTTCTTGAAGGCCACATGTTTGGAGGAATGTAGTGATTGACTGAAAGTTGGCAGTATATGAACCTCCGCATCTGTTGACTCAACTCCGTTAGTTTACGTGGCCTATCACTTCATAGCTGAGTTGCTGTTGTTCTCAAATACTTCCAGGTTCTTTTAATACAGCAGATAGTTGACTGTGGCATATTTAGGGGCAAAGAATTTTCACGACAAGATTTGTTGCACAGAGCAACCTATCTGTTCATAAATGTGTGTAAAAACCATGGAAGTGATTGGAACACCTGATTGCAATTATTTGGATGAATGAGCCAAACCTTTTGGCAATATAGTGTATACCAACATATAACAAATATAAAGGCAAGGAAAAGCGTTAGTGTATGAATAAGACTAAAACTCAAGTTACATCTAGATCATTTAACAGACACCCTTATACAGAATTATTACAATTACCTTATCCACCTTTCAAATCCTAATTTATCTTGCTAATACAACTGCAATTGGAGAGACTTGCTCCGGGTCCCAACAAGATCACCTTGGTAGTGTTGGGAAACCAAACCCTGATCTTTCAATTAGCAGCAGTCCAACACCTAAACCACTGCACTACTACTTTCCCCTGACTTTATACTTTATAAATCACCTATATTCTAGAAAACCTTCATGTGATCATAAACCCAAGTGATAATCTCACATTTGACCTGGTCTAGAAAAGCCTAAAATTATTGTCAGAAACACCTGCTTTGATCTACAGAGATGTAAGAACTGATGTGAGGACAATGGTTTGCCTTTCTATCAGATGGTGTGTATAGTTGCTGTAAAAACAATTAAATCTCAAAAGGTCATATTAATCAAATCATATTGTACAGGCCTTGAGTTGATATAATTATCTATAATGCTATTTATCATAAAACAATGGGTTGTAAATAGTGATTTATTTGATGGATAGAAAATGCATTAAACAGTAATAAATCATCATGAATCTCCCATTTAAAAAAAGCCCAAAAGTTCTCAATACTGTGGTGAGATAAACAGTCAGTGTTTCAGTTCATCCCAAAGATGTTCAGAGACAATTGATTTGGTGCAGTTTTTTAGGCAAACTTTTTCTTGGAATAAAATTAATGCCACATTTATTGTGACTCAAGAGGTTCATCTTTATATTATATATTAGTTGCTACCATTGGTTAAACTGTAGGATAGCAATTAACCTTAATTTGTGGTTTTGTTTGTTTTATTGTACAATTGTTTAAATTATTTTTTCTTTATTTGTTTTTGTTGGTCATTTATTCATTTTCTAAGCTGCTTATTCACCTAAATCGGGGATCTGCTGGACAGTACTCACAGTACACATAGGGTGAAAGGCATGGTACACCCTGGACAGGTCGCAAGGCCACACATAGTTGGTTTGTCATATCTTGTCTTTATTTTATCATATATCGTAGCAGTTTCCTAAATTCCAGAAAAGTTAAACACAAAGACTTTTATATCAAATTAGCCGATAGTTTATGCACAACAGAAAATAGATAAATGATTGAACTGTGAAATTTGACACTGTTATCTACCAAAGAGTTTAAATGTGATCCCTTCTTACAAGTTTTGAGAAAATTGGCATTTTGAAACACGTTTACCAGCTATTAAAACAGCATGGCTTCATAGTAGGAGAGTCTTGAAGTACTGAATTTACCTGCCTGCAGTTCAGATCTTGCACATACACAGAACAACAAGACTCCAGAAACGCTAATGCTAAGATGTATTCAAAGCGTTTTAAACAATGAGATGATGTTATACCATGTTCAACATGCCTCGTCTCAAGTATTCTGAGATCTGTAGCAGGCAGCAAATTTGTTTGTTTAACAGGGTTTAGGTCAGGTCAGGACTGAGGCCATTTCATTTCTGTTTCATCTTTAAGGCCTTTTTTTGGCTAGTTATGCAGAGTACTTCAGTTCATGCGATGAGCCTGTCTGGTCTTCTTTGAAGATGCAGACTTTTTACCGAAGCAAACGCTTTAAACTCAAAAAGTCCTGCTAGGTCATCTTTAATAATACCAGCCATACCAAACAACCTCCATCTTCCTGGCACCGGAGTTGAAGTAGTGCCCATTACTGACCTGGCTGTGGGCCCATCAACTTTTGAAAAATCTGAATTAGTCTAGTCAAGATTTATAATGTCTTGTTCTTGACAGTAGACATGTCTCTGCACACTGAACACCTAGTACTTCTGGGCACTCCCTGTAGGTTACAGTACTGGAATATTACAACACTGGAGGATATATGTGCTTCATGCTTGATTCTAGTCAAATCTTTAGCAGACGATGTGTTTTCCTTAACATTTATTGATTGATATATACAGCTTGGAGTTGGAAAATATGCATAAAATGCATAATCTTGCCTAATAATTGTGCACAAAAGTACTGAGATTTAACCAGTGCATGTTTTCTCCCAGAATTATTCTCATTCTTCCCCTTTTTAACCCAAAAACGTCTGAAACATTATTGTGTCATGTGACTTATCATTCAGCTACATAAAGAATATTGGTGAGATTAGACAATAATGTTGAGTTGAGGAGGTCTAGGGAGCAATCAGTGTTCCAGTTCATCCCAAAGGTGTTCATGTCCGATTAAACTGTGCAATAATCTTTACATTTATCTATTAAACTAAGCTACATAGAACATTTGGCTAATTGTTAAAATGAAAAATACTTCAAAGACGACCACAAATTCTTCAGCAGCTGTATAAGGCAAGAATGGGATCAAATTTAAACACAAACTTCAGAAACTCATAACCTCTGACTGATTTGAAAGACATTGACATGTTACACTATAGTTAAAACATGCCCAGTTCATCTTTTGAGACCCATAGGCATTAAATATAAATATATTTTGTAAATAAACATGTAAAATGTCTCTTTCAACAGTCATGATTGTTCGATTGTGAATCAAATACTGGCTTCTGTTCAGTTTTAAAGTTTGTTGCAATTCGACTTATGTCCAGTGGTCCTTAAAATTCTTGAATGTTTTTTGTGGTTAAAATGAAATATTTTCTGGTGTTTAATTTTCTCCAACCTCCAGCCAAGAACAGAGACCACCAGCTGCAGTCTAATGCATACTCTTCCTCCAGCTAAAGACATTAAGCATTACAGAGACAGCCTTGGCTCCAGGTATTAATAGAGAGAGAGAGAGATGTAGGAAGCTGAGCAGAAAATAATGACAAATGGTGAAGAAACATGAGTTTGAGTTCCGTGTGTTTTTGCATGTGTATGTGTGTGTGTGTGAGAGAGAGAGAGAGAGAGAGAGAGAGAGAGAGAGAGAGAGAGAGAGAGACAGAACACAGTTCAGACTCAGTAAATAAACAAGCTGGGGCTGCTGTCAGTGAACCCTGCATTTATCACTATAATGGCTACCTTGGGGATAGTTAAATGTTTCAAGCAAACATCAAGGTTATTTCGTCTGCTAAATAACGTAATGAACTTTCGTAAATGTATGATTTGTGTGCGTCTCATTGTGCTGGAAATGACAGACACCAAGCCATGCTTGTGCACAGAGAGATCTAATAAGCCTCTAAGTGTAGCAGTAATGCAAATAAGGCTAATTTATTTTGTTGTACCATTTGCTTTTGTTGAACTAAATGCCTTCTGATAAATATTATTGTGCCAAAGACTCTGTACGTATTGTTATTAAATATATTTATATTCATTTATTCATGTTATGTGCACTGACTATCAATAAAAAATAACCCTAAAATCAAATTAAGACAAAGAAATAACAGGTGAGGTTTGGACCTTTCTTATTAAAATGGCACCTGTAAACAGGTGAGATATATAATGTAGCAAGTTCATTCATTAATTCATCTTCTTACCTGCTTATTCCCTAATTTTGGGGTCACAGGGGTCTTCTGGTGCCTACCCCAGTGCAAGTAGGGCAAGAGGCAGGGGTATACCCTGGATAGGTCGCCAGTCCATCGCAGATGTAGCATGTTAAGAGTTAATATTTTATATGTCTGGGGAAGGTAAAATAAATACATGTAAGAAAGTAGACTCAGTCGTCTATCCATTACAGTTTTAATCTAAGAGGGGTGTTTGAGTCCTAGAGCGGTGGCCCTAATAAAGCTTTGACTTTTTTCATAATCAATGAAGCAGCGTACAATCCCAAAGATGTAAGTTCTTCCGTACTAACATACTTTATAATGGGTGCCTCTTGCATGTTACCTTCTGTCCAAACCATCTCATTTTTAAAAAAGGGCTTACTTAGAAATTCTAGAGCTCACAATGTCACTTTGGAGTTCTCTAATGTTGAATGACTTTTTATACGATGCTTCAGGATCGAACAAAGTTTCCTCTTCTACTAAAAACAAGCATTTTTAAAACACAGAAAACCATAAAGAATGAATATAACACTGTATTAGGTTCTTTATAGTTTTTTTGTAAGTCTTCCACATAAATGTGAAGTGGTTAAGGTGTAGAACAGCTACTTAGATCTGGGTTTGTTTCTCATGACCACCAAACTGCCACTGTTGGGCCCCTGAGCCAGATCCTTAACCCCCAGTTGCTCAGTTGTATCAGTGAAATAATGTAAGTCGCTCTGCCAAATGCTGTAAATGTACTGTAAGTATTTGGTCAATAATAAATCAATCAACATATCAATACTTTGTTAAATACCAATTCTTGGCAATGACAGAGATCAAATATTTCCTTTAAATTTTTCACACACTGTTGCTGGTATTTTGTCCCATTCCTCCATGCACATCATCTCTAGAAAAAAAGTGATGTTTTGGGGCTTTCGCTGACGTTTCCTGACACGTTTGGCACTGCATGATTTGAGTCCCTGGCGGCATAGTGTGTTACTGATGGTTACTTTGTACTGATGGTTACAAGGTTAGCCTTGGTTACTTTGGTCCCAGATCTCTTCAGATCATTCAGTATGTATCCCTATGTGGTTATGGAATTTTTGCTCACCATTGTTGTAATCATTTTGAACCCACAGGGTGTGATCTTGCCTGGAGCCCTAGATTTAAGGAGATTATCAATGGTCTTGTATGCCTTCCATTTTCAAACAATTGCTCCCATAGTTGATTTCTTCACACCAAGCTGCTTACCTATTGCAGATTCAGTCTTCCCAGCCTTGTGCAGGTCTAACATTTGGTGTCTTTTACAGCTCTCTGGTCTTGGCCATAGTGGAGTTTGGAGTGTGACTATTTGAGGTTGTGGACATGTATACCTATGATGAAAATCACAGACCTTTGTAATCTTTTAAAGTAGGAGAACTTGCAAAATTTGTGGCTAACTATATACCAAAAATGAAAAAATTATTCTTTTGGTTTAAGACACCAATAATTGTTACAAGGTTGTTGAATACTGACTTCCAGCTCATTCCCTTCGCAATATCAGTAAAGATATATAGCCTTTAGCAAGCTCCTCTATGATCAGATCCAGACAAAGTTTGTATAAGTAAATTATGTCTAATATCTATGACCCTGAGAAATGCCAGCATGGGAAGAACATGCAAACAGAAAGACCCCTTGCATGGGAATCAAACCCAGGACTTACTTGCTGTGATGTGACCATGCTAACCACTACTCCATCCAGAAGTTTATTAAATAAGGATTATATTTTTAACTAGAATTAGGGTCTTAAGTGCAAGTGCCCATGTTTTACAGTTACAGTTAAGCATTTATGCAAAAGCAGTGTAACAAACCCCAAAAACTGTTGTATAGGTTTTTTTTGTGTTTTTGTGTCAGGGACAATGTCTTTAGTAAAGAATCTGTTGTCAACAAAATCTGTTGTCCATTAAACATGCTGGTATCCTGTCCTCTTTTGTCCGACTCCAGTTGTTGTTCAGTTCATAATAATGATCCAAAAAAATGTCCAGATTTTCCTGCGATTGTTAAACTTTGATGATTTTGTCATCTGATTTTGTATCCATACGTGCATCTGTAAATCCACATCCTTTGAATCTGAGACATGGCATCAGGATATTCCATAATGGTAGCTTCATACATTTTAATGTATTTATTGGTTTTAAACCTTTCCATGCACTAATTAGGAAAAAAATCCAAGCCTGGTGGATTCTCAGTCCTTCTCCTAATGTTTATTAATCATTAAAAGTTTCAGGCTGTTTCAAAGTCTTTCTTCACATTTTATTTGAAATCTTTTCTTGTTTGAACCGAAATCCTGAAATGTCTTAAGGAACTAAAGATTTATTGCTGTTTCACCACCCTTTGGGCTGTCTTAAACTGGCTGCTTAAAAATAAATGTTAAACAGTCAAGGCCTGAACTTTGCAGAAAAACTATATTAACCTCGGGTGCCTCAAGGGCTTTTGTTAACTTGCAACATCTGAACATCTGAAAACTGCTTTGTTTCGATTTGTTAACTTGTTTTCTTTCGATTGCTGCCCACCTAATAAAATGCCTTTTACATTTACTACTTATCTACTTATTGATCTATTGTTGCTATTCATTCACAGCAGACAGAATGTACTTGAATAGTCAAAAGGAGACTAAAGAAAGATAAAGTAGGGTCTCTGATACATCAAGTGAAGCAGGAGCAAATACATCAAACACACTGAAAAAATGTGTCTCTGTTTTTATTTTTATCAAGGTGAAATTCTGCAAAAGGTATTAAGAAGCAGTGCTTGCTCAAGAGGGTATGAATATAAATTCTGTTTATAACAGTATTTTAGTGGTCAGCAATGTTTATTAACTGTTTGTGTGAATGTTGCCTTTTAAGGAAAAAAGGGAACGTTTTATCCACCTTTCAAAAATCATTTTCACTTGGACACCTCCATGAATTCCACAAAGATGAACTGAGACAGTTGGCCCCATAATTGTCCAAGATGTCCCTGTATAATATTCCTTAACATAGCATAATTATTATAATTTACTCAGAGATTCAGTCACTGTTTCAGCATGACAATGCCCCTGTGCTCAGAATCCCTACATGGTGTGTTCTGGTTGTAATGGAAGTCTTACTCAATCTTATTCAAGATTCAGCCCTTATTTTCTGAATAATCCTGTTAAACTGTGTTGTGTTTGTCAGTTAATTTTTACCCAATTAAATACTTACATTAGAAACTAATTGTAGTCAATGCTCTTTATTTTGATATTCATACACCAACTCAACGATACTGTACGATCCCAACACAATTGCATTGGATTTACATTCCCTGTAAGTCATGCAACAAAGCAGTGGACAATGATGTGAACACAATTTAAAAAGCCTTCTCAATAGAGCCATGTTAGAAGGCAAATTGATATCTAATTTGATATTTCCCCTGCCCTTTGCACCCAGCAGCTCCTTTGCATATTAAAGGATAAACTAGTAAGGCTGAGTATTTCTGTGAGTAGAATCTGAATGAACTGGAACATTCAGTCATGACTGGAAATTTAATGAAGGGAGCTAAAAAAAGTAAAGGATGATTGGTGAGGTCAATAAAAATAGTTCCGAGTCACTGACTTGTGTTGTAATGTAATTTCAATGAGGTCCACCTGAGTCTAATTTATTTGCCAAGTTTGTATTTTCTGATCTGGTCTAAATTCCTAAAGCAGACACACTGTTTTCTAAGTACCTCACCCAGTTTAAAACTTGCCAATTGAGCTAATTGTAGGCACGGATCAGTTAGTTTGTCTGCTTTTTTTAGTAAATCAATCTGTTAGTTGAAATTTTTTCAATAGTTAATATGATATTGCAGTATGTGGTCTATTATTGTCATGTTGAAAATGCAAAGTTTTCCCTGAAAAAGACTGCATCTGGATGGGAGTATATGTTGTTCTAGAACGTGATAAGCTCACCATACCACATGCAACGCCTTACTATCAGAAATGCAGGTTTCTGAACTGAGTGCTAATAACAAGTTGGGTTGTCCTTGTCCTCTTTAGTCCAGATGCCATGGCGTCCCAGTTTCCAAAAATGAACTTTAAATTTTGATTGCCTGACCACAGAACAGTTATCCACAGTCCATTTTAAGAGAGTGTTGGCCCAGAGAAAACACCTCTGCTTCTGGATCATGTTTAGTTATAGCTTCACTTTTGACCTATAGAGTTGTAGCCGGAAACGGCAAATGGCATGGTGGATTGTGTTCACCAATAATATTTTTCTGCAAGTATTCCTGAGCCTATGTTGTGATTTCCATTACAGTAGCATTCCTGTATGTGATGCAGTGTCGTCTAAGGGCATAAAGATCCCGGGCATCTAGTATAATCATGTACTTACAAAAGTTTTTAAAAACGTTTCCAGAAAAATGTATTCACCACTTCCAGACCAGTGCTGACAAAAGGTAACACTGACTTACAGATTACACATTTATTATATATATATTTTATTTTTTAATGTTTTGTGTGAAATATTGATTCTGAACTGTTCCAGATAATAACTGTTCCAGATCACATACCTCATCTGGAGTTGTGGTAATGTAACGATTTTAACTCAAGATCATTTCAGATTTTAATTTTAATAGGGTTTCTTGCTTTAATAAAAAATGGTTTTCGTTAATTTACAAAATCTCCCTCTGACTTTAATGTCATAATTTTTAAGTATAGTATTGATGTCTTCTATAATCAGAACATAAGTTGGATCATATCACAAAACCATTATTATTAAACCTGACCGCGGACAAGGAATTAGTTGCATTGTAGGTCATTCAGATGCCATGCTTTACCCGATACTCTACTAGATTTACATTTTTAGCATTTGGCCGACATTTTCCCCAAAGTGACATTTATCTCTGTTTTTGTTTCCCACTAATGGAGCAGTTGAGGGTTAAGGTACTTGCACAGTACTAATTACAGAGAGTCCAGAAATGGCAACTTAGTGATGCTGTGAATTAAACTTAAACTGCACATTCATCACCGAGCTACCAAATAACTGCTGTAGCTACTGAATGTCAATTTATAGAAATTAACCAACATGAACATTTCAATATGAGCAGGAAATACAGGAGACAAATAAATGGAAACCAAAGCCTTGAAGTTACCATGCTTTTAATGAACTGAATCAATGAATGCAAACGCATGTGTGCATTATTTCTCTCCCACTCTCTATTTGCCTTTTGATCTCTGACATGTTGCGCTCTATTTTGCTCTCTCTCCCTCACCCCTCTCTCTCTTTCTCTGGTGTACTGTATATATGATCTGTATATATGTTCTTATTACTGAACATATTTGGTATAGTTTATTAAGAGCACAAAATACAGAGGCTGACAAGTTTATTCCAGTTCCAATAACAATATTCTTATGTCAATTTAATAAAACTGGTCTGTGTTCCACAGCAGGAAAGATTTGACCTTTAAGGTCAGTTTGACTGCTTGCTATGAATAATGTAATGGCCTCTCCTAGCAACCCAAAGCCTTGCAGAAGCCCTGGTTTGAGCTACACTTGGTTTCAGTAGTATTTGATTAGTAGGTGGGAAAGAAAGGGTTAGACAGAAAAAGAAGATAGGGAAGAAAAGTCTTCACCCAACCACAACATTTATACCACTTTACTAATTTGGAGTAAATGGAAAAAGAAAAAGTGGTATTGAATGTTGTTCGGATGACGTGCTGAATAACTAGCTTTGTTTTCTTCCCAACCTTCCCACCAAAACAGCTCTGAACCCTGGGCTCCACAAGACCTCTATCTATCTGGTCCTTTTATACATTTATTTAATATGGAGAAAACGATTGCACCATCTGAATTAAGATACTACTCAAGTATGTATTAGAAAACAAATCAGAATCAAGTCGAGACACATCAGATTCAAAGCAGCCCACAACGAAATCAAGCCAAGACACTATAGAATAAAGCGGTGAAACACCGGGATCAAGCAAAGACACAACAGAAACAAGCCGAGACAGACCAGAATCAACTCAAAACACACTGGAATCAAGCTGAGACACACCTAAAATCAAGATGAGAAAGAACAGACTCAGGTTGAGACTCAACAGAATCAGGCCAAGTTACAAAGAAAACAGGCTGGGTAACAATGTTAACAAGCTAAGACACATTGGCAACAAGTGGAGACATAACAGAATCACCAGAATTAAACCGAGACACACCTAAATCAATGCGAGACACAGTGGAATCAGGTCGAGACAACTGAATCAACTTGGAATCAGAGACATGACAAAATGAAGCAAAGACTGACAGACTCAACAGAAAGTATCCACAATGAAACAGAATAGTACTGTTAATACAAGTAAAAACAAAACATAATGGACATTAGCACACTTTAACACTACTTTGTTTGTGACAGTTAAACTTAAACTTAAAGGCCAATAGTCCCTTTTGGCCATGAGCACTTCCATTGGCACTTGATCCCATTGTTATGTGAACTATGGGGCCAGCAGAGTAATCGGAAGAAAGCAGATTTTTAAATATGACCAAATTAATGTTTTCCACTGCATTCATTTTCGACACTGGTTAATAGAACTGCCATTTGTATTAGACTTGCTGAGTTGATGACTAGAATTATCTGTACACATGCACTTTGGGAAGCATATGCTGAACAGCTGGGAAGCAGTAGTCAAGCAGAAGAGTGAGCGTCTGAAATGATACCAATTGAAAATGGCAACCAGATGTTTTGAATTTTTATCAAGAGTTTTTTGAAGCATATGTCCAGCTGCTTATTAGAGAGGAAGTTTTTCATCATTTCATCATAATTTCCACAAGACTATGATTTTATTTGCCAAAAATATATTTATAGCAAAGTATATTGGATATTTTGGTATATAGGACAGAGAAAGAACACATCTGTAACACATCTAATAAATCTCTGAACCTGTGATGTTTCACTTGTGAAAGTGTAAGTAAAATAAAATACTTGTGGTGTTTTAAATAATCATGATATTCAAATGATGCCTAATCTCAGGTTTGGAAAGCATTCAAATAAGCTTAAATCTACAAAATGTACAGGGAGAAAAATATCCAGTCATTTAATACTTTTATTTGTGTTACATGCAGGATTTGTTTGCATGCATAATTATTTTTTTACATCCTGCCAAGATGCAAAGTCAGATCAAACACTGTTTGGAAGAAAATTCTTATATGTGGATAAATGAGACGAAGCAGAGTGGTTTTCTAAATCTACTCATCACTTTTGTCAGCTAACATCACTTTATTCCAGATTTAGAAATGGCCACTTTAATGATTTTCAAAGGCACATACGCATGAACCTGAACATTATTTACAATGAAAGACCTTGACCATTGATATCCGTTGACTGGATATATGTGTGGTTTTCAACTCAAATGCCCAAGATTGACTTTTTTTTCGATTTTTGTATTGAATTTTGTGCTATTATGCAGGAATCGCAAACTAGCTTGCCATGAGTCTGACCATTAATATTTTTAATACTGAATTCTCTCTCATTCTCTCTGTATAATTATGCCTGTCTATGTTTCTCTCTTTCTCTCTTTTCTCTGTATGTCTGTCTGTCGCATTCTCTTTCAGTCTGCCTGTATCTCTTTCCGTCTGTCTCTAACTTTCTGACACCTTCTCTGTTTTGCTCTTTGTGTCTCACTCTCTCCTTTTATTTTTTTTTAACCTATAATTATTATAAATAATTAACTGTATGAATAGACATTTACTACTGTTATTACCCTTGCACATTCTGATTATTGCACTACGGTCTTCACCACCACTGTTCTTTATTCCGGTTCAATTGCACATTGGACCTTAATAGCGGTGTTGGTAGTGTCAACATCTTGATAGTCTCTTGCTTAATTTCATTTATTCTCTGCTAAATTTGTACTTCGTTAATATGTAACATTGCACATTAATTTATTTGACATACCCGTTTTTATGCCCTTTATTTCTTTCTTTTTTTACCTTAAATCATTTTGTAATTTTTGGCATTCGGTGTGGACAGCAAAGTAAGAATTTCATTGTACCCAGAAACCTGTTTCCTTACTGTACACATGACAATAAACACGTTGAACTTGAACTTGTTATGGCATATGTTAGACATGTTTTTCCTTTTGCAATTGGAAGTTAAGGGCCTTGCTCAGGAGCCCACAATTGAAACAGTTGCATGCTTTTATATTAGTGTCATTAGTTTGAGAAAGACACTAATAGGTTTGCTGGTGTCCATGAATGACGGCAGTCTCAATTATTGTAATAATTCACAGCAACCTTGAAAGTCCCGGAACTTATAAACCCGATTCCAAAAAAGTTGACACTACAAATTGTAAAGAAAAACAATACAATAATGTGGAAGTTTCTCATTTCAATATTTTGTTCAGAATACAACAAAGAAGACATATCAAATGTTTAAGCTGAAAATATAATATATAAAAAAAGGATAGTTTTAAGGGAATCTCAAAAAAGTCATGTTTACCACTATGTGGAATCCTTTCTTTTTATAAAAATCTGCAAACGTCTGGGTACTGAAGATACTAGTTCTCCTATTCTTGTCTAATACAGACTTCTAGTTGTTCAACTGTCTTAGGTCTTCTTTGTCACATCTTCCTCTTTATGAGGCGCCAAATGTTTGTATGGGTGAAAGTTCTGGGCTGCAGACTAGCCATTTCAGTACCCGGATCCTTCTCTTATGCAGCCATGATGTAGTAATTGATGCAATATGTGCTCTGGCATTGTCATGTTGGAAAATGCAAGGTCTTCCATGAAAGAAACTGAATGGGAGCATATGTTGTACTAGAACTTGGATATACCTGTGATTGTACCTTTTTAGATCTGTAAGTTGCTCATAACAAGCACAGTCATGCAACCGCATACCATCAGAGATGCAGGCTAAATTGAGTGCTGATAACTTGGGTTGTCCTTGTCCTATTTAGTCTGGATGACATGGCATCCCAGTTTTCCAAAAAGAACTTCAAAAGCCTAGAGAAAATGCCTGCGCTTCTGGATCATGTTTAGATATGGCGTCTTTTGTCATATAGAGTTTTAGCCGGCAACAGCGAATAGCACGGTGGATTGTGTTCACCAACAATGTTTCCTGGAAGTATTTCTGAGCCTATGTTGTGATTTCATATAGTAGCATTCCTGTATGTGATGCAATGCCATCTAAGGTCCTGAAGATCTTGGCCATCCATTATAGTCTTCCAGCCCTTACGCACAGACTGTTCCAGATTCAATTAGCGAAGCTAGCGATAGGCCTTTGAAGCTACGGAGGCTAACCAGCTATTCCCTGCCTCTCGTTTATATACTCTGGCAGTGCAATTGCTAACAGGGCAGGCTAACCTCCTAGCATGTTTGCTAACGCTGACAACTGCGGGTAAGCACCTAAAACCGCACCTAAAATTCAACGGCAAGCAGGAACTTTGTCGGCCCTTCATTGCACGGTGTCGCCGTTATTTCTCACACGCTTGTCAGTTCCTGTCGGAAAAGTCTAAGTGTGAGTTTTTCTTGATTTTACTAAGTGACGAGGCATTACTGTCTATTGCTGCGGTTTTGGATTTATACTGGCGACAACCTGTGGACATTGAGCACATCATGCATTGTATTTCGGAGGTCTTTTCCGGACCTATCGAACCAGAGTTGCTGTATGCATCAGAGCCCTCTGTGTCTGCATCAAAGCCCTCTGCGTCTGCGCCCGCATCTTAGCCTTCGTCTGCGCTCGCCTCAGAACTTTTGTCTTTGCCAGCCTCAGAACTGTTGTCTTTGCCAGCCTCTGAACTGTTGTCTACGCCTACCTTTGAACTGTCGTTGGTACCTTCAGAGCAGAGCCCACTTTGGTACCTTCAGAGCCCCCTTTGGTACCTTCAGAGTCTCCTTTGGTACCTTTGGAGTCCCTTTTGGTCCCTACAGAGTCCGTTTTGTTCCCTGCAGAGTCCCTCTCAGTTCCTTCTGTGTTCCTTTCGGTCCCTACAGAGTCCCTCTTGGCCCCTACAGAGTCCCCTTCGGTCCTTCCTGAGTCCCCCTTGGTCCCTCCAGAGTTCCCTACTGAGGTCCCTTTGGTCCCTTCAAAGTTCCCTACTGAGATCCCTTCAGTCCCTCCAGAGTTCCCTACTGAGTTCCCTTTGGTCCCTCCAGAGTTCCCTACTGAGGTCCCTTTGGTCCCCTTCGAGGCCCATACTGAGTCCTTTTCGGTCCCTTCTGAGTTCAGTCCCGCCTATAGCGTCCTTTTCAGTGTCTCCCGTTTTGCCCCTGGACAGTTCTTGGGTACGCGCCCCCTAGAGACTACGACTTCGATCTATTTCCTTGTTTATGTTTTTGTGTTTGTGTATTTTTGTAATTACTCTTGCCAGGATCCAGTCATTTTGTTTTTGTTACCTTGCTCTGTCCTAGCGTTATCTGTGTACTTTATTTTTCCTGCCTCTCTCTCTCTCCTTCCTCGGTTCCTGGTTTGGCCCCAATCTGTGTATCTCCTTCCTTCCGCTTTCCACTGTTGTTGAGTAAATCCTTTCTGATATTTTTGCCACAGCATTGGGGTAATTGGTGATCTTCTGCCCATCTTGACTTCTGAGAGACACTGCCACTCTGAGAGGCTCTTTTTATACCCAATCATGTTGCCAATTGACCTAATAAGTTTCAAATTGGCAGGTGATCCTTATATGTACATTTAACTTATGTACATATAATTCCTCTTATTGCTATATGTCTTACATATATGTCTATATATGTACATATATGTCTATATGTCTACATATATGTCTATATGTATGTTCCAACTTTTTTGGAATGTGTATCTCTCATGAAATCCAAAATCAGTCAGTATTTGGCTTGACATTTCAAAATGTCTCATTTTCAACATATATGTTATCTATATTTTATTCTGAATTAAATATTGAAATTTGAATCTTCCACTTTCTTACATTCTCTTTTTATTCTCAATTTGTAGTGTCTCAAATTTTTTTGGAATCGTGTTTGTAAATTGTTTGTAATTAAATTTTATATCTTTTGTTGAGCTTAGTCAAAACAATTTAGATAATTACTATTAGATAAGGAAATAGTAAAGCAATTCTGTTGGTTGTAATTACTTACTATTTAAACCATTAACATTTTCTTGTTAGAAAAAGGTTAACAATGATTCAATTAGTGAAAACCATTCACACACAACCCCTGGGATTGTAGTGAAAACATTAGTTTTTGAGGAAAGGTTGAAAAAACCCCATCATTTTCCTACTTAGTGAGGCTAATATTATTGTGCTGAGCCTCTGGTGGGGGTAAAGAAATGACACAAATTAAATTTAATTAAAATTTAATTGATGAACTGCAGCTGCATAGCCTGATGTTGTTGGTGTTGTTTCCCGAATCCTTCTGTTTATTGCTATTTTAAGTTGTAAGATCAGAATTACGGTTCTTCCTATCGCTGCACTCATCTTAATTATCCTGCATTTGACATATAAAGTCATACACCTGCATGTATGATATTATAAGTATATTGATCAAATTGGACTCTAAACAGAATCTGTTGCCTTTTTAATTGAGGATTGTTACTTCTTAACTGTTAGTTTCTTATTGTGAAAGAACTATTAAAAAAGTGTGCTTCCCATAATGGGACCTTTATCACAAATATAAATTGTTCAGCAATCGTACTAGCATAACTTCTTTTTTTAAAAGAAGAGGCAGTCTATTTCTTTCATTCATTCATTTATTCATTCATTCATTCATCTTCTTGCCTGCTTATTTCCTAATTCGCAATCACGGGTGTCTGCTGGCATCTATCCCACCCTAGGGTGAAAGGGGTACAACCTGGATGGGTCGCCAAACCATCTCAGGGCAACACATAGACAAACAACCATTCACACACACATTCACTCCTATGGACAATTTAGAATTACCAATTGACTTAATCTGCATGTTTTGGACATGTTTAGGAAACCGGAGTACCCAGAAGAAACCCACACAAGCAGTTTCAAACTAGTCAATTCAGGATTTCATGAATCCTTGTAAATATTGATCATAAAATTTGTGATTTCACAGCATTGATACTTTCTGTACTTTTACACACTACTGTACCTTCTATACATTATTCACTCTCACCTGCAATTAGTATGAACCTCATACCATCATTTATTAGACTGCTACTTATTGTAAATAAGCCATTTATTCATTTCTGGTTAGATGCTAACTGCATTACATTGCACAATGACAAAGTTAAATCTAATCTAGATTAATCCAATCTAATCTTATCTATTCATTGATTCATTCATCTTCTTATTCCCGAATCCAGGGTCACGGGGGTCTGCTGCGCAGACACATTCACTCCTGTGGACAATTTACATTCACCAATCCACCTCAACTGCATGTTTTTGGACTGTGGGAGGAAACCGGAGCAACCAGAGGAAACCCACGCAATCACGGGGAGAACATGCAAACTCCGCACAGAAAGATCTGGGCCCGGGATTCAAACCTGGGACCTTCTTGTTGTGAGGCGAATGTGCTATTCACTATGCCACCGCGCCACCCCTCTAATCTATTTGTTTAAACAAAAAATGTGTTGTGACTATTATGACAAATCTTATATCATTACGACACTAAAGCAGTATATTGTATAAGAGGTTGTGGTAGTCAGTTGTCATTTACCGCCGCATATTTAAGCGAATGCGTTCATCTTTGCACGAGTCATTTCTCCCAGACTGCTTTATAAACCAGGTCATTATAAAGCAGGTTTTGCTAAGCTCTCTAACAACATTTTTTGCACAACCCTCTTGGTATAATACGTAATTGCACATTAGGAATGAACAAGCCATCAATTGACAGACTTTTTACAAATGATGTATATTGTCAGAAAAGATAACATTGTAACACTACATTACGTTTTCCTTTTTAGATGATTTTTAAATGGTGTTTTAAATATTTTTAGAGCAATTACTTTTACATGATGAAGAATGTTAATTTTAAAATCGTGTCTACAGTGCTGTCAAAATAGCACAAAGGGGTAGGGTGACCTTACCTTATTATCATGTAAAGAAACAACCACTTAAATGGGTCACTGTGAAGAACATCCTGCTTTGTACACTTTTGTTCGGTTGCGTCAGACATCTTCATCTCCAACTTAAAAAGAAACTAAAGGGTTTTATTCAATTTAGGTAAAATACACCACGCCGCCCCAATATTTATTGGATAATATTGGGGCGGCGCGGTGGCATAGTGGATAGCACAGTTGCCTCACAACAAGAAGGTCCCGGGTTCGAATCCCAGGGCGGGATCTTTCTGTGCAGAGTTTGCATGTTCTCCCCGCGCTTGTGTGGGTTTCCTCCGGGTGCTCCAGTTTCCTCCCACAGTCTAAAAACATGCAGATTAGGTGGATTGGTGATCCATAGGAGTGAATGTGTGTGTAAATGGTTGTTTGTGTATGTGTTGCCCTGAGATGGACTGGCGACCAGTCCAGGGTGTACCCCCTATGTGTGCTGGGATAGGCGTAGCAGAGCCCCGTGACTCCGGATTCGGGAATAAGCGGGTAAGAAGATAAATGAATGAATAGAAATTATTGTACAGTCAGACAGAGAATGCACAGGGATTAGTTATTAGTTTTGATCATGACATCATGAAATCCTGGCGGTCTTACAAACTGTAACATATCAGAAGTAGTCAGATCCATGTTGCAGCAACTCAGTTTATTCATGATGTAAACGGCAGGCTTAATCAATAACAAGAAACACATGTTGGTACACGTGAGCCCAAGATATCCTAGTAACCAAACACAAATCGCAGGACTAGAATCGGAAATTAAATAAAGACGTGAACTAGAGATGAATACATGAAACGCTTAGTAAGTTGAAACTACAAACAATACTTTGTGATGAGAATTAGCAAGAAACAGTTTTCCACTTTGCCACAGTCCATTTTAAACGAGCATTGGCTTAGAGAGAACTTCTGCGCTTCTGGATCATGTTTAGATATGGCTTCTTTTTTGACCTATAAAGTTTTAGCTGGCAATGGCGAATGAGATGGTGTTCAACAATGTTTTCAGAAAGTATTCCGGAGTCCATGTTGTGATTTCCATTACAGTAGCATTTCTCTATGTGATGCAATGCCGTCTAAGGGCTCAAAGATCACTGGCATCTAGTATGGTCTTCCGGTCTTGACCCTATTGTTCAAGATTTTCTGAAACTTTGGATGATATGCACTGTAGATGATAATAACTTAAAGCTCTTTGCAATTTTTCTCTGAGAAACTCCTTTCTGATATTTTCGCCGCAGTATTGGGGAAATTGGTAATCCTCTGCCCATCTTTACTTCCAAGAGACTCTGACACACTACCAATTGACCTAATACGTTGCAAATTAGTCATCCAGCTGATCCTTATATTTAACTTTTCCATCCTCTTATTGCTACCTGTCCCAACCTTTTTGGAATGTGTAGGCTCTCATGAAATCCAATATTTGGCATGACATTTCAAACTGTCTCATTTTCAACATTTGATGTTATTTATATTTTATTCTGAATAAAATATTGAAATTTGAAACGTCCACTTCATTGCATTGTTTTTATTCACAATTTGTACAGCGTCCCAGCTTTTTTGGAATCATGTTTGTAGTACAGTCTATTTAAAACCATGGCCCAAACTAAACAGTGTATGTCTGATGAACGTTTGCATAATCAAATTACATTTGATACAGTAAAATCTTAACAATCATTTTTTGATTGTCGATTTGTTCTTACCATCGTTGTGTTCACAGTTTCCAATTGTTCACATCTCAGCAGTGCCCACTTACCAATAGTTTCTAATTGTTCATCATCCAGGTCAGGTTTTAGAAAATTGGTCAATTCCAATTTTACTTAGAGAAAATTCATTTCTTTTTTGAGCACTCTCTCAGATGGGTGAGCAATAAACTGAAGCTCAAGGTCTTTGTGTGATGGGAAAGCTGATGCCTAGTTAATAAAAACTCCTTGTAGAACTTGGAGTTTTCTTCTCACCACAGAAGGGTTTTAATTATCCTGAGGGCAAACATAACCATAATCGATTCTGTTTGATAGTCTCTGATCAAATATCAGGCTATTTAAAAACAAAGATTTTCAAGTGCCATGAGAAGAAGAGCTAAGCATGAAAGCGGAACGAATCTATCCATTGTGTAAATCTGTTCATTTCACTACTGCTCATCAAATTTACCCATTCCAGATGCAAACATGCATTTCCATATGAAAAAAAAAAGAAATCTGACTGTTTTTTTGGCATTTAAATCCAAATGTCTTACAGAGCCATATTGGCAAATTATTGTGAAAATAATTCTTTTCTGTTAGTCTTCAATTATTCTTTTTTTAACTACCAACTCAAACTTTCAGTAAATTGTATGTTAATCCAACTCTTAAAATTAACAGGCTTCTGCAATATTATTGATTCCCAATGAGGGCCATGAACACACAAGTCATGTGGCATGGTAAATCTGTTAGTGCCTATGCCAATTTGCCTACATACTGAATAGTTGTTTGATCATATTTTGAGATTCAAAGCCACTTTTTAAACAGTAATGGCAAAATGTCAGCAGAATCATATGAATGTTTCAGTGACTGGCCTTAGCTGCACATACATAATAACTGTAATACATACTTTTTAATCATGCACAGTAGCTCATCTACACGTCTGCTCATATTACAGAACACTTCATGGACCACTTCATCTGATTAAAAATCATTTTTTATAGTACAAATCTTATGATATCCTCAAAATGTTTCTCTTGTTAATAATAATGATAATGCATTTTATTTAATAGCACTTTTCAAAATACGCAGGATCACTTTACAGAAACATGTTTTAATATCAATAAAATAACGTGGCAAAATTAATGTAGAGGAAACATTTTTTTAAACTTTTAATACATATGAAGTTAGAAGTGTACATGCCGTGTGAGATACAATGAATAGAGAAATGGTAGCCAAAAGCTGATTTACAAGTAATAAGAGGGTATCAAACTCTTTGTAATGAAAGCATCCCAATGTTCAAAATGCAATTTTACTTTATACAAATGGTATTCCATGTGCCATCCTAAAAGGAGCATTTTCGTACTTAAATCAGTTTCACCCACACCTTCCTTAATTATGTTACTTTTCTTTAGGAATATTATAATAATGATGTAATAAATAAATGAGGTTGATATTGTTTCAAATTGGAGCGGTCAGGTACAATTGCCCTTCCTCCAACGTCAGAGGCTGCCATCACCCTATGACTGGATGACTGTTCAATGCCGTGCTATTTAAGAGCTATCTATGCTTCTGTATCTCCTTTTGATTGTTTATTCAACCTGTTTGGATTATATGATTGTCTGTTTACTGATCTCTGCCTGTTCTGTGATTACTGCCTACATGTGGAATACTAAATAAACTGGGCTACTGTCCCATATATTCGGATAAGACTGATTCCTTACAGAATACTTCGCCAACCATGGGTCCAGTGGAGCTCTACCCCATCCAATCAACACTATAGTTACATGCCCCAGACATCCTTGTTTTGCCTGAGGATGCTCCACCCGTCTCCGTCTTGTCTAAGGATGCTCCAACCATCCCCTTCTTGACAGAGCATGCTCCAGCCATCACTAATTTGTCTGAGGACTCTCTAGCCATCCCTGTTTCGTCCGAGGACACTCTAGTCATCCGTCTCATCTGAGGATGCTCCAGCAATCCCCGTCTCATCAACGGATGCTCCAGCTGTCTCTTCAGTGGAAATTTCAGCAATATGCATCTCGTCAGCTTCACAACACCTGAAGAGGCTACTGTTAAGCATGCCATGGACCGTGTTGAAGGATGAGCCTTGTTATGTTGCCAGTTAAGGTTGCCAGTCAAACTTTCCAAAATTACTTTTGGAGGGAGTAGAGATAGAGAGTATAGGTCTGAACCTGGGACAGAATGGATAGAGAGTTCATGTTCCTGCCCAGGTGAAGGAACCTGTTGAAAGGGAACCACATCTAGGGCCTCGGAACTCTAGTAGTTCTCCAGGTCCTTTGGTGTCCTCTGGATTGTACATGGGCCTGGATACTGTAAGGAGGACAACTCACGTTGATGGCCACTGGAGGGAACCATCGCCTGAGTTCTAGCATTTACTTCCGGTGTTGGGTAATTGGGTGTGGCCACCCTATATAAGGTCACGCCACCAGGTAGCCCATACTAAGTATTGTTTAACGTACCAAGCATTTTTGGTTTAGTCTAGTTTTTGGATTTTGGACACGTGTAACGTTTTCCCCTTTTGAATTGTTTATGCTTATCTCTATGCTTTTGGATCTGTCTACGTTTACGTCTATGCACCTCAATTTGGATTTGTCTACCTATTCCCCTGTCTAATAAACGATCTGGACTATCTATAACTGTGTCTGCATTCATGGATCCGGGTAACCCACAACTCTCACAGAATACTTCGCATACCATCAGTTCTCTGGAGGACTTACTTGCGGTGTTAAACCTCCACGCTCAGTCCCTGCATAATCTCCAGGAACATGTCAACGCGATGACCCGTGCTACCACCGCGCCATTAACCTCTACCCACGTCAACACGCCCACAGCCCTTCGGGACAAGTTTAATGGAGACCCCGAGAAATGTAGAAGGTTCACCCAGAACTGCCACATACTGTTCGAGAATCAACTCCAGGGATTCCCCAGCAAGAATAAGAAATGTGCATGTCTGTTGTCCCTCTTAACGGGCCGCACTTTGGACTGGGCAGCAGCGGTTTGGGACCGGTTCTTCGGTCCTCTTGCAAATATTTTTTTACAGAGCTCAAGGAGGTGTTTCAGCAAACTTCAGGGAGACTGGATTTACCTCTAGACTGTTTTTCTTAAAATAGGGTACGCAATCGGCGGCCGACTTTGCTATTTCGTTCAGAACTCTGGGTGCGCAGAGTGGGATGAACAAGGTTGCGCTCAAAGCATGGTTTAAAGAAGGATTGAACAAGGACCTGCATGCAGAATTAGTGTGCCGCGGCAACTTTGACTCGTACAATGATTTCATCCAACGGGCTATCCACACCAATAACCTCATGCGCAATCACACCGCTTTACCCAAGAATCCCCGGATCAGAACGCATTTAAGAGAAAGCAGCCCCCCATATTATCCCTCAGACACTGAACCAATGCAGGTGGGGGTGTATAAACTTTCTGAACAGGAGAAGCAACAGAGACGCCGACTCCAACTCTGCTTCTACTACCAAGGACCTGGGCACACACGCTCCCACTGTCCTCTCATCCCTCGCAAATCTCGTAATCGAGTAAGTACAGGCATTTATTCTATTCAGCCAGATTTAAGTCTGTCCGTGTCAGCAAGGCTACAATTTAATGGAGTATCACGTCTTTTCTCTGCTCTAGTGGACTCGGGATCGGCGATAAACATTATAGACAAAGAGGTGGTACACAAGCTCAATGTGTCCACCGTCCCATGTAACCCCACGATCCACGTCACCGCCATTGATGGGCGTTTCATTGGACCAGCAATAATTAAGAAAACTGCGCTTTTAACATTAAAAGTCAACTCCACACACACTGAAACGATTTTTTTTTATGTTATGGCGGCACCTAAAACACCGCTCGTCCTGTGTTACCCCTGGTTACGCATGCGCGACCCAGTGATCTCGTGGAGGAGAGGAGAAATTTCAGACTGGTCCCAGTTTTGTCACGCTAACTGCTTATAACACGAAATGTCTAATTCTAGCACCTGTTTATTAACCGTAGCTGACACTAAAGATGTGCCCAACTGTTATAGCAATTTAGCGGAAGTTTTTAGTAAAGAGAATTACCGCCACACTGGGAATGCAGCATTGATCTAATGCCCAACACAACCCCACCCAAAAGCCGTATTTACCCATTATCTACTCCTGGATTTGTCTACCTATTCCCCTGTCTAATAAACGATTTAGACTACTTATAACTGTGTCTGCATTCATGGATCCGGTTAACCCACAACTCACAGATACCCCCACCCTGCCTCTGATCTATTGTTGGTTCTGAGTTCTTTGTTTAGGGTGGATTACTGATTTTGGTAGTTTGTTTTGTCAAGTTTAAATATTGTTTATGTTATTGTTAAGTTTGTTACCGTTATGATGTAGTTTTGTTAGTCATCTGCCTTATGTTGTTTATCTTGATAAACAACATAAGGCATGTTATGTTATGATCCTTGTTATGTTATGATCCTGTCTTTAGTTTTGTGATCTTGTTTAGTTATGCTATGATCTTGTCTTTATTTGTTTAGATTATTTCCCATAATTATGTATTTGTTCAGTTATGTTTTAGTTCATTCATTCATTCATTCATTCATTCATTCATTCATTCATTCTTTCTTTCATTCATTCACTTTCTTGCCTGCTTATTCTATAATTGGGGTCATGCTGGTCTGCTGGAGCCTATCCTTGCTTACATATGGTGAAAGGGGTTGCAGGGTCACACATAAACAAACAACCACACACACATTCACTCCTATAGGTTAGAATCACCAGTTGACCTTATCTGCTTTTGTTTTTTGACAAGGGGGGGAAACTAGTGTACCCAGCGGAAACATGTAAACTCAGCACAGTAAGATCTCTGGCCTGGGAATCAAACCTAGGACCTTCTTGTTGTGAGGCATGCTAACCACTACGCTACCGCGCCACCTGTTTTGTATTATTATTATTCATTCATTCATTCATTCATTCATTCATTCATTTATTCATCTTCTTACACGCTTATTCCCGAATCCGGTGTCACGGGGGTCTACTGCGCCAATCCCAGCACACATAGGGCGAAAGGGGGGGTACACCCTGGACGGGTCGCCAGTCCATCTCAAAACAACACATAGATAAACAACCATTCACACTCACATTCACTCCTATGGACAATTTAGAATCACCAATCTACCCAATCTGCATGTTTTTGGACTGTGGGAGAAAACCGGAGCACCCGGAGGAAACCCACGCAAGCGTGGGGAAAACATGCAAACTCTGCACAGAAAGATCCCAGCCCGGGATTCGAACCCGGGACCTTCTTGTTGTGAGGCGACTGTGCT
>JAOTRA010050449.1:3168-19748 GCA_026260255.1 Pseudolaguvia tuberculata | reverse complement strand
GTTTTTGAAAGACTGCATGGTGGAGACTGCAGGTGTTCTGTGTCCGGAAAGTCAAGGCAAGTTTGAAAAAATCAGTTAGGAAAAATCAGTCACTTTCCCTTTCCTCCATCTCACAACCTACTTGTGGAGCATATGCACAGATGATATTTATCATCATGCCCTTAACTTCCAGCCTCACTTTCATTACCCTATCAGAAACTCTCTTCACCTCCACCACACTTTCAATGTACTCCTTCTTCAGGATTAAACCTACACCATTTCTTTCCATCTAGACCATGATAAAACAGTTTAAATCCCCCACCAATATTCTTGGCCTTACTGCCTTTCCACCTGGTCTCCTGAACACACAACACATCCATCTTTGTACGCTGCATCATGTCAGCTAACTCTCTCCCTTTACCAGTCATAGTACCAACATTTAAAGTACCCACCTGAACCTCCACTCTCCTACACTTCTCCTTTGCCTGCCATCTCTGTAGACGTCTTCCTCCTCTTCTCCTCCTGCTTTGGCCAACAGTAGTCAAATTTCCACCAGTACCCTGTCGGCTAACAGTACACGTGGCAGTCGTTGTTAACCAGGCCGCAACCGATCCGGTATGAGTTTCTTGTTTGTGATCCACATATTTGATTTGGCACTGTTTTACGCTGGATGCCCTTCCTAACGCAACCCTCCCCATTTATCCGGGCCCGGCCCTAAGAATGCACTGGTTTGTGCAAATTGCTCCGAATTGCGGGCCTCTGCTCACTAGGGATTTTTGTTTCTTTACCAAGTTTCTTTTTTCACCTCTCTCTTCCTGTCCATCTTCAGGTGTCATTTTTACTTTCCCATGTAATTCCATCCATCTTCCATCTCCAACAGCACTCTCTGTTGTAACTTCTTTCTCCTCCTCACTTCCTTGTCTCAGTTCTACTGAGTTTCCTTTTTGTCGTCTTATTCTTCGCTCAGGCATTAGACCATTATTCTGTCAGGTTCTTTATTTTTATGTTTTTTAATGATATCATCTTCCAGACTGGTTGATCTGCTGTATTTCTTATTCCTGTCTTTTTATTAGCGGTACTTTGACTTTGGTTTATTAGTCCATTGTAACTCTTTTTAGCTTCATATTTCCATTGTTTCATTTTTTTTAATGTTTTTTTAAGCATTTATGTTTAATTATTATGATGTGAACTCTGTGTACAACCTGTTCTTTACTCCTCTGTCATTTTCTTGCACTTCTTAGTTTCTTTCTGACCTCATCAATTAAACATGTATTTGCTTTGCAAATAATGCAGCTTGTTCTGGCACTTCTAGACTTCCTGCTGAATCCCCCGAGATGATATTTAATTACTATAGAAACCGGCACGCTGGCTGCAGCAGCACATGTTTTGCACGCCCCACAGTACATTCCTCACTATCCAACGTTAGTCTGCAAACTCACTGCAGCAAGAGGTGGGAGGCAGAGTATATGTTCATGGAAGTAAAAGACAAATCTGTGTGTCTTCTGTTTGACTGTAATGAAAAATATAATCTAAGAAGGCACCATGAAACGTCTCAGAAACACAAAGACAGCCATTTTTTCACCAAAAGTCAGGATTCCATAAGAAAAACATAAACATTTAAAAAAAAAACCCATAAAATGTATGCAAAGAAATGTCAGTTGTTAAAATTCATGATTTAGGGGCGGGGGGGGGGGCAGTACTAAAGTATAATTTTACCTTTATTTTATATTATTGTATTTTTTTTTATTTATTTTTATTTTTTCTCTTGAATGGACTCTGGGAAAAGCCATGAAAAAGATTTTTATTTTCTGATATTTTTTATTTTCTCATTGTAATATTTGAAAGCAGTGATTGGTGATCATAGAGCAGCATAATAATGCAGTTACACTTTAAAATGCATGGAATTTCATTGATGCATTCATCTTGATATTAAGGAACATATGTTGTTTTTGAAGGACATTTACTTTTTTGCTCTTTGCCTGTTGAAAATGTTTTCCATTGAAATTTCTGACAGAGTCATGAGAAAATATTGATTTATTAGTTTAATCAATAAATAATATGCTCTGTGCTAGGTCTTGATTCATTAGTGTCACGCCCCACTCGGTATGAACGTTTCTGGTGTTGGAAAAATGCTTAGAAATAAGGGCGGCGTGAGCAAATAGGCGTGAGCAATTAGAGATATATAGTTTTGATGAAAAACTTAATTAAACTAACTAGAACATATACATATTAGGCGTAGCACATAAAATAGAGGTATGAAAGGGAACTAAATGTGATGAAGAATAGACTAAAACAGAGACAGTGTGCTATCAGAGATCTTTAAAAAATAGATAAACTTAACTGAGTGTTAAACTAAAAACTAACCAAAATAAAATACTAATACAGAGAAATGACACCAGAGACACAGTGGTAATGAAAGGTAATATCTTTATTGAAAGAGCCCCATTGCGGGTCAGTTGGAGTGATGTCTTCATAGGAGAATAAAGAGGGGATGTACAAGGGTGATGGCAAAAATATGACTGATGGGGGTGAAGAGTCATCAACCGAGAACAGGGGTGGTGATAGTATGGAAGGGGGAGACACACTGTTAAATTGTGGGAATTGTTTGCAAAGATTTTTTACTCCAGAAGGCCCAGGGTTCTCGGCGGTATCAAGAGAAGGCATGTGGTCGGTTTGTATTCCGACATCACAGGTTGAGGGGAGAATGGCAGGCTCAGTCTGCACAGTGACATCACAGGTTTGTGGTAGAAAGACAAGGCGCACTGCTGAAGTATTTTCTTCCAAAGTGCGCAAATTGATGAGTTGGTCTAGAAAAATAGCAATATCCCCAGTTAAACCGGCCAATTGAAAACGTCACACTCGCAGGATGAATTCCTTATGTTTAGCAGTTAAATGTGCTAGAAAAAGAGAGAGAAATACTTAGAATAAGTTCATACCACTTTGTCATGGTGTTCTATAAAAATACTGACTTAAAATTTAGCTATTAATTACTAACTCTGTGAACTTAAGTACTGAATTAAAATAATCATTAAAAGAATATATAAATAGGTGATTCTAGTGTTTTTTTTGTTTTGTTTTGTTTTTCTTTCTTCTTGTCCTTCGGCTGCTCCCGTTAGGGGTTGCCACAGCGGATCTGTGAGCCGCACATTCGACTTGGCGGGATTTTTACGCTGGATGCCCTTCTTAACGCAACCCTTCCATTTATCTGGGCTTGGGACCGGCACTAAGGCTATTCCCTAATGACTGGGTATTTATGGCCAATTTAGACTCACCAATCCACCTAATGTACAACTGATAAAAATCATTAAGAATTAAACTGAATAGGTGATTTCACAATATAATTTAGAAGTAGTTCAAATAACAACAAAAAAAATACATAAAATGTATATATAAAACAGAAGTGTAAATAAAATTAAAAACTTTTTGGGTGAGTAAAATGTCCAAAGTACAAAAAACGTGAATAAAATCCGCAGCAAAGTGAAGTCTTGGGTTGCAAACAGCAAAGTGTGAAAAATCCGGAAGAAAGGGGACTTATATATATGGGTATCGTCATTAAAAAAAAAAAAAAATCATATTATGCTTGCTTGGTTTTAATGGAAAATTACAAACAGTAGGGCCTGCATCACTAGGGTAGCCTGCGTCACAATTAGGAAAGAGCCAGAATTAATGTTAACTGCATCACTAAAGGTGGAGCATGATTGGGTAAATTTGAAAATAATGGGAATTTGGCAAAACTAGATTGGATAAATAAAAAATAATGTTAGTCCATAGGTCTAGAAGAGGGTGGGTCTAACACTTCAGGAGTATAAAAGGGGACAGATTTGTGAAGGGATTTGCACAATCTTTTGGGAACTTGCATCGTTTGGTGAGTTTGTTCTTTTAACTTGTGCCATTTATTGTTGGAAAGATTGCCTTCTTTGGTTCCTTTGAATGCTTCCTGACTGCAATAAATTGGAGTTTTTGCTCTTCTCACCTTGGACTCAAGAATTTTCATTATTTTAAGAAGTTTATTGTTTTCATTGACAATTGAATTTGGACTTAGCGGAAATTGGTTTATCTTCAGTCACCCCTACTGATGTGTCTCTCAGAGGCGGGCTCTGAGTTCCGACACTAGCACGCTGCCTCTGTGTGGTCACAAGCGCACGAGCTCGGCTGGGCTTTAGCGCTCTCATGGGTGCATGAGCGCGCGCTGATTGCGCAGCCCTTTTAAGCCGGCAGCTTCTTCTCCTCATTGTGGGATCATTGCTTTTGTTATTGCTTTTGTTACGCTTTCTGTCTCGCCTCGTCTTGTTTTTTCTTGCTCATGTTAAGTCCAAGTTAAAGTTAATCTTGATCTCGCCTTGTCTTGTCTCTTCAGGTCAAGCGTGGTTCTTGGAAATCTTGTTCATGATAATGGAAATTTAGATCTTGTGTTTTGTTCTGTTTTTTGTTTTTTCTTCTAACATGGATAATGGCAGCCCCCCAATCACATTCCCACAGAGAAACAATGGCAGCCACTGCGTATTTTAAAGCTCAGCTACATGCGTACACCACGCCCAGAAGCAAGTGCAGGCTGGTGTTTTTGTGCTTAACAGGGTAGGCGTTGGACTGGGTGACGTTTGCCAGGTCCGGAGGTGGTTGAGGAGCGTCTGCCTTGTCCAGTGGTGGCAGAGGAGCATATGCCTGGTCCGTTGGTGGCCGAGGAGCATCTTCCAGGGCAGGTAGTGGTCAAGGAGCGTCTGCCTGGTCCAGTAATGGTCAAGGAGCGTCTGCCTGGTCCGGTGGTGGCCGAGGAGCATCTGCCTGCTCCCAAGGAAGCCTGGAGGCCTTGTTCTGCTCCTGAGTAGCCCTGGAAAACTTGCTTTGCTCCTGAGGAAGCCTGAAGGCCTCGTTCCGCTCCTGAGGAGGCCTGGGGGCCTCATTCTGTTCCTGTGGAGGCCTGGGGACCTCGTTTTGTTTCTGTGGAGGCCTGGGGGCTTCATTCTGTTCCTGTGGAGGCCTGGGGGCCGCGTTTGGTTTCTGTGGAGGCATGGAAGCCTTGCTCTGATCCAGCCTTCCATGGTTTATAGATTACTCATGGATCTGCACCCCCTCAGCTCCTTCCGGGTACAGCGGGCTGAGTACCTTTTTGTTGTGCTTTCACCAGCTTGTCTAATGTCCTAATTTAGTTATATTCGGTCGGTTTAGAGCTTCAGCTCTTAGGGTATCGCTCGTGTTGTGTTTTTGCTTTGTTTTGATGTATTTTTTCTACTGTTTCTTTCATTGATCTGGTCTCGCCTTTCTGTCCCTGTCCCTGTCCCTGTCCCTTGCTCTGTCTTGCTTCTCGTCTGGTGTCTCGCCCTGTCCCTGTCCATCCCTCATCTTTTTCCTTGTTGTCTTGGTTCTTGTCCTATGTCCTGTCTGGTTTTCACCTCGTCCCACTCATTTTCTCTTTCCTTGTCCCTCTTGTTCTTGCTTTGTCTCAGTGCTGTTCTCTGTCCTGTTTCTTGTTTGGTCCCTGTTCTTGTTCTAGTCCTGGTTCTTGCCCCTGTTTCTGGTTCCTGTCGCTCATGTTCTTGGTCTTGGTCCTTGTCCTTCTGTCTCTGTTCTCAACCGTCTTCCTCTCTCTGTCTCTACTGTTCTCGTCTCTCTCTCCTCGTTATGGCTCGCTTCTCCTCTTGTTCTTGTCTCTGTACTTCTACCCTGTCCTCACCGTCTCTTGCTTCTTGTTTTTCTCGCCTTGTTTCTCGTCTGCCTCTGTCTCACGGCCTGTCCCGGCCTTGGTTTTTGTCCCTTTTCCCTTACACTGTCCTTCCTCACCCTGTCATTTTCTTCACCTCGGTTCTGGTCTCTGTCCTCATCTTGGTCTTGGTCTTGCTTCTCGTCTGGTCGCGCTTTCTAGTCTGTCCTTGCCTTTGCTCACTAGTCCCTGTCCTCACTCCCTTATCCTCTGTCCTTTCTTGCCCCTGTTTTCTCTCATCCCTGTCCTCACTCTCTTGTCCTCTTGTCCTCGTCCTGCTCTTTCATGTTCTGTTCTCGTCCATTTCATCGCTCTATCATCTCTTGTTCTTGCTCTCTCGTCTACTGACCTGTCCTCTCTTGTCCCTATCCACCTCATTCTCTGTCCTTGCTCCCTGTCTTACTTCCTGTTTTCTGTCCTATCTTTCTCTCATCTCTGTCCTCTCTCATCCCTGTCCTCTTTCTAATCTCTGTCCTCACTCTCTTGTCTTCTTTCTTCTATCATCCCTGTCCTTGCTCTCTCGCCCTCTGTCCTCACCCGGTCCTGCTTCTTGTCCTCTGTCCTCATCCTGCTCTTTCTTATGCTGCTCTTTTCCCTTTCCTCTCCCTATCATTCTCTAGTCCTTGCCCTCTCATTCTCTAGTCCTCAATCTCTAGTCCTCGTCCTCTTGTTCTCTAGTCCTTGCCCTCTTGTTCTTGCTCTCTGGTTCTCGCTCTCAGGTTCTCGCTCTCTGCTTCTCGCACTCTGGTTCTTGTTTCCTTATTCTCTGGTTCTCGCTCTCTGGTTCTCATTCTCTCATTTTCTGGTTCTTGCTCTCTGGTTCTCATTCTCTCATTTTCTGGTTCTTGCTCTCTTGTTCTGGCTCTCTGGTTCTCGTTCTCTGGTTCTCACTCACTGTTTCTTGTTCTCTCATTCTCTGGTTCTTGCTCTCTTGTTCCCGTGCTCTTGTTCTCTGTGCTCTCCTGCTTCTGGTGTGTCCCGCCCTTTTTTTCCCAAAGGTGCCCCTTAGGAGAACGCCAGGAGGCGTTCATAGAGGGGAGGGTGCTGTCACGCCCCCCTCAGTATGAACATCTCTGGCATGCTGTTGGTGCGCTGTCACACGTGCACGAGCTCGGCTGGGTTTTAGCGCTCCCATGGGTGTGTGAGCGCACACAGCTGAGTCTCATTGCTGCGTGCTGATTGTGCAGCCCTTTTAGGCTGGGACCATCCTCATTGTTGGATTTTGGTTTTGGTATTGCTTTTGTTACGCTTTATGTTTCGTCTCATCTTGTTTTTTCTTGCCCCTGTTAAGTCAAAGTTAAAGTTAATCTTGATCTCGTCTCATCTCGTCTCGTCTTGTCAAGTCAAGTTCTTGGAAATCTTGTTCATGATAATGGGAATTTAGGTCTCGTGTTTTGTTCCGTTTTTTGTGTTTTTCATCTAACATGGATAATGAAAACGGACTTTTTCAACCCACCAATCCTGCGTTTGGGTGCGGTCCTTATCCCCAGTCCAAGTCCACCCTCCCAAACAGTTTACAATTGTCCCAAACAGACAATTAGGCTGTGCAATCATTTCAATATGTTTTAATAAACATTGAACTAGTCCGGCCCTCGGCTTGTAGCAAATTTGTTTCCTTGGCTCTCTGTGATATTTGACTTTGACACCCTTGATTTATATTATCTACTAATATAGACATTACAGGTCCCTCTACTGTAATAGTAATTATCTTGGGCAGTTTAGTCTCCAATTAACTACTTTGATGTCTTTACCATATGGCTACAAAGTCAGATAATTTAAATGTTACTTGACTAGGTTGAGGAGCTTCTAGCAGGGCACATGTAGAGTACTGGACCTACCAAATTTGGTTTCCAATTCCCTCTAATTACTTAAGAGCATTCTACTTCTGGAAATGTTTTAATAATGTAAATAAATTTAAATAAAATCTAGTAATAGCCCACAACTCACCTGCAGTTTGTTTCTCTGTTTTCCATCGCTCAACCCTGTTAACATTTTTTGTAAGTTTTCTTCTCCTAAAATATTTTATAATTTTTTTGGATTCTACCCCTAAATCCAGTACTGCCATCCAAAAAACACATGTAATTTCTCTTTAGTTTTAGCCTTCTTTATTTTTAGTAAAATTACGATTATACGTGTAAATGTGTATGTAAGTTTAGATGTATATTTACCTCAATTTTGAGATCAAGCATAGCAAACAAACACCAGAACTTTGTCCTGACAGTTTATTCATGCACAACTCCAAAGGATATTATACGAAAGGGTTCATTATATAGGACCTCAAAACAATAGCATTTGGGTAACTCCTTCTGAGAATAACAGACAGGAAACCCCCTCCCATGCCTGTATCTTCAGATAACAGACAGGAACTCAACACCCCTGAGCATGTTTTACAGATAACCTCTTAAAGACCGGACATTTGGTTCTGACTATGTGTGTGAAATGAGAATGTGCTGAGGTGTGCAAAATACAGAAGCTTAACACAAATGGAGAACATGTGCACAATGTCGCATAATCATAAAGAAATAACACAATAAAACAAGTTACAGGAAAAGAATATTAACTAATCTCTTCAATCCCCTCTTTTATCCTAAATAATAATAATAATGCAGGATAAAGAAAACTTTCATCTAATAAGCAATCACATTATTTCTACATATTAGCATAGACTATGCTCCAGTCGACTTGATCGTAGTCAGGATCTCAATGATTCTGATACAGTGGGCATGTAGCGAGGACCCGAGAAGAAGGCTTGAACCATTGCATACACACATCTAAACAAACATGGACAAAAGAAAAACAGTAACAGAATACAAACAATCATGGGTATAATCATATTCCTACAGTCCTGACAGTGAGGGAGGTGTCCCAAAAATTCAACAGAACCCTACTACAGTAAGAGTGTATGGCCTCAAGTGAGGTGTATCTTATCTGTTGGTGATACTGAAGCTCTGATGATCAGGGAAGGGCAACGACCATCCCCTCTTTTGCCTAAGAAGGCTGCAGACGGCCAGTTGGCACCACAAGAGAGGATCCCTGTAAGGAGGTCGTCAGCTATAGCTACACTAAGGACAGAGTAAAGCATTCACAATAATCACAAATTCATTGGTTAGTTTAGTTACTTGGGACACTCCTTCAACCGGGTTGCATGGATCCACTGTGGAAAAAGATCAATTAATACAGCAGTTCTAGTAACAGTGACTACTTCTGCAGGTTCACTATAGAGAGGTCAATTGTCCTCTCCTGCCCTTCTAAATAATTTTACTAGAACTTTAGAAACTATTTTGAATAGGTGTGTTTGTTCATCTGCGATAGGAGACCTTGCCTGATTAGTTAGCTCCCAGTATTTATTCAATTGTGTTATGAAACCTGCAGAGTATTCGGAGAGATGTACCTGGAGGTCCGGAAACGGTCTGCCCATGACAATTTCATAGGAAGATACATTATTTAAACCGGTCTGTGGTATCATTCTCATCAGCCAATACTATGGGAAGGATGCTCGGCCAATCTTTAGTAGCAAGGGTCTGCATTGCTTTACGTAGCTTACTTTTGATTGTACGGTTCGCCCTTTCCACAATTCCAAACAATTGTGGATGATAGGGAATGTGAAAAGGCCAGTTAATGCAAAGTTTTTTACAGAATAGCTGAGTTACCTTAGATGTAAAAGTTGTTCCTTTGTCTGAATCAGTACCTTTGGGTATCCCATACCTGGGAATGATTTCCTTACACAAAATACGTACTACAGTCTCTGCATTTTCCTTAGTGCACGGGAATGCTTCAACCCATTTAGAAAATTTATCGACCATTACAAGTAAGTAACGATATGTGCCCCTCTTGGGCAGATGTGTGAAATCAATTTGCCATTCCTCAAAGGGTGTGTCTGGTGTAGGTATATGTTGGTGTTGTGCAGATGGATTGTTAGATGGATTGTTTTGCGCACATGTCAGACATGAATCAATGATACTATCTGTCCTAAAAGATGATTTCTCTATACAAAACGATTGTGATATCATTTCCTTTACCCCTCTTCGTCCGTGATGAGTGTTGTGTAAGTCAACTCCAGGAAGGATAGCACTATGCAAGGGAAAACAAGAAACAGCAGAGATATTCAGGAAGAAAGGGTAGGCCCATGACTGAGCTGCAACTTTAGCAAGCTTGTCAGCTAGGGCATTGCCCAAAGCTTCACTGGTTAGAATGAGCCCTGATTTTAACAAAGGATAATTTATTTGGTTTGTGACATGCTTCAATCAGATCCTGGAACAGGGATGCATGTGAAATGGGCTTGCCATCTGCTGCCATGAAACCCCACATGAAACAGATATGACCAAAATCATGACAAACACCGTAAGCATACCTAGTCTGTGTAAATGGTGACATCCTGATCAGCAGACAGGATGCACGCTCTGGTTAGGGCGAACAGCTCAGCCGCCTGAGCCGACTTAAACGGTAATGCGTAGGCCTCAATGCAGCGGTCAGGAGTTTCCACTACAGCGTACCCTGTAAGACCATCTTGCGGTTTAGAGCAAAAGCCATCAGCAAAAATAGCCCTACCAGACAAAAGCGGTGAGGAAGACAAGTTGTGCGGTGAGGAAGACAAGTCTACTATAGCATCAGCTATAGTAGAAAGAGAGGAAGTAGATTTAATACTCAGGATCTTGGTTGACAAAAGAATAGTTTCATAACATGATCTTCACTGGGCAGACATATGTTGCGTGGTTAAATTTTGCAAAACTTGTTTTATTTGGTGTGGTGAGTGTAAGATAAGAGGATGTGAAAGTACAATGTTTTCAGCGTCTGTCACCATCATTGCACATTCAGCTACCGCTCGGAGACATGTTGGCAAACCTTGTGCCACCGAATCAAGGGTTTTGGATAGGTACGCGCAGGGGCTTACCCCCCCCATGGTCCTGGGCCAATACAGCAGCCAAGGTGCCGCCATGTGACACTACAAAGAGGTGAAATGGTTAAACATAGTCCGGTAAGCTAAGTGCAGGTGCAGCACAAATAGCATGTTTGAGAGAGTCATACACCACGATCATGTCTGGAGTCCATGTGATGGGCGTGTTCATCGGATCTGTGTGTGAGATGGCAGCTCTCAGCTGCTTATCAAAGAAGGAACAGTCCGGTATCCACTGCTGGCAGTAATTGATGAGACCTAGGAAAGCCACCAGACTGTGTTTGGTACCTGGTCTGGCAGTGTCCAAGATAATCTGTAGTCTCTCCTTCGTCAATCGACGTGTCCCTTGGGAAAGTTCGTAAGCCGAGATAATGCACTTGCTCACGCATAGTTGTAGTTTCGACCTGGATACTTTGAAGCCCTTTTCAGCCAGTAACCTCAGTACGGCCAGCGTAGCAGAACTACAAGTTGATTGGTCAGATGCGGAGACGAGTAGGTCGTCGGTTTACTGCAAGACACAAGAACCTTTGGGAAGAACTAGTTCCTCGAGCGCCTGTCTTACCATAGCGGAAACAGAGGCAAACAGAGGCTGAGTATTAGGTTCAACTGGAACACTAAAGAAAGCAGAACACAGATCAATTACAGAAAAGTAAGTGTGTGCATTAGGTATAGAGGACATCACTGAGTTAACATCCGGGACAATAGTTGTGACAGGAACAATTTATTCATTGATTCTACTCAGATCTTGCGTAAATCTCCACTGTCCACCAGGTTTTAGAACAGGATTAACAGGTGTATTGTAAGGACTGTGACACTCACGTACAACACCTTGTTTCAGTAAATAATTCAAAATCTGGTCACACAACCTCCACAGCCTTTTCTGCAGAGAGCGGATATTGTTTGATGAATACAGGTGTCAAAGTTTTAATTTGTGCCTCATAAGGAGTACAATGTACCAGACCCGTCTCATCCTTGTGTTCAGCCCACAAATGGGATGGCAGACTCAGAAAGGATTCAGGTATGTTTGTGGGTTCTGTGGAAAGACTCAGGGCAGCAACGTTATTAGGACAGGGTGCACACATCAGAGAAACACAATCAGGAGATGCATCATCTAGTGTGGACACAATCATTTTAGAGCCATCAAAAACAATACACAAATTTAGAACAGACATGAGATCTCTCCTCAACAAATTAAATGGGCTCGTGAGCATATAAATAAATGAATGGAAGAAATTAAGGTTTGGGTCATCAACACTGGAAGGGGAGGTGTGTACTTAGACGAAAATGGAACCCCATCCACTCCCCCAGAGCTAGCTGTATATACAGCCACTGGCCCCTCATACTCGCTCCCTAGTGAGGAACAGGTAGCCGCTGTATCCACCACGAAGGGAAACACAGTGTCCCGCACCCTCTGTTCCAAGACGGAAAGTGAAGATGAAGAAGATGACGCAAAAGATAAGTGTAGCAGAGTGGCAGTATTGGGGTTCACGCTCTGTGGGCAGCCCTAGTCTTTGTACAACGGTTGGGCTGTACGCACTAGACAGACAAACCTTTCCATGGCCCATTGTTGTTGGGCTGGCCGCTGCTTTGGATCAACTGGCTGGTCAACTTGACCTTGACTCTCAACCCACTGGTTTTTTTTGACACTCACAAACCCAGTGACCAGGCTTCTGACAGTATCGACAGACACCTGGTTTTCTACCATTGGGGTTATAATTAGAACCTATTTTACCCCTCTTCTTAGGCTGCTGGCGCTGGCCAGCCATTATTAAACAAACCTGGTTACTTACGTCAAACATACCATCTCCTGCCAGCGTCCAGATCTTTTCGGCAGCCTTCCTTGGGCTCATGTTATTTCGGTCACACAGGTGATGTTTCAGCACCTCCCGGACCTCTAGGCGGCAATTAGACATGAAGGTGGAGAGAAATATCGGGGTGGGATCGTCCTTAGATAACTGCATACCTCCTAGACACATCCAAGCCACCATAAACCGCTCAAAAGAGTGGGGAACCGGTTCTTTCTTATCCTGATTACAGTTAGTGACCTGAGAGAGATCTCGGTTAGCCTGTTTCAAAGATAACAAATATTTAGTTAATTGGTTCCTGAGGACGGTCAGAGCCTCTTTCCAAAAATATTTGGTAATGACATGCGTTTTTTCCCATTCCCAGCCTCCTCTTTAATCCGTTCATTGGAGGCATTATCACTATCAGGATGCAGACACTTAACGTTTGTTATTACCTCCTCTTCGTCGTGCGAGTCCCCCAATTTGCACTGGAGAATGAAGCGGTAATCATCGCCAGTAAGTTGACAATGTCGGGAGGATTTATTCAACATATCTACAAAATTTATGGGTTGGTCTGGGGAAAGCAATAAATTAAGTAAGTCTTTAAGAGCCGTCGGTGACGGAGGTTGAACAGAAATGCCCCGTGGACCGGATACCCAAACTAGAGCCTGATTATTAACCGGGGTGGGTCGGGGACCGATCTCGCATCGGGTCCGACATCGTCTGGGTTCGAATAATCATCGTCAGAATGGGCTCCACCATCAGTAAAAGCAACGAGAGATGGATAAAGTGTTTTTTTCTTTTTATCAGATTTATTTACCTTATTCTTCGCGATTTTACTGGTCGAATCATATGAAGGTGGATCTACGGACAGCGCAGAGGGTGTAAACGGAAATGTAGTTTTGTGCTCAGGATGTGTAGTTTTACTTTTTGCCTTGCCAGAGGCGGGTTTAGGAGGTTTAGGAAAGGCTTTCAACACAGATTTAGGAATAAAGATGTTTTTGGATTTATCCCAAACACTTTTCATGCTTCTCCGTTTGTTCCAAGACTCTTTCATGTATCTGTAATCCCAATCCGGATCGCCAATTTTACTGGTCGAATCATATGAAGGTGGATCTATGGACAGCGCAGAGGGTGTAAACGGAAATGTAGTTTTGTGCTCAGGATGTGTAGTTTTAGTTTTTGCCTTGCCAGAGGCGGGTTAAGGAGGTTTAGGAAAGGCTTTCAACACAGATTTAGGAATAAAGATGTTTTGGGATTTATCCCAAACACTTTTTATGCTTCTCCATTTGTTCCAAGACTCTTTCATGTACCTGTAATCCCAATCCGGATCACCAATGTCTTCGTAAATCATACGAAATGCAGACGCTAAATATCCCCCATCAAAAGTACCTCCCCATGGGTACGAAGGAATTTGTGGGGTGTATTCAGTCCACCCAGACAAATTATCTAAGAACAGATTACTATAATGTGCAAGACCACATCGATTCATCCAGTCCTTTGGACTTTCAGATGGACCTGGTTTAGGGAACGAAGTGCCTCCCGCCATGATGTTGTAATGAACACTGAGTTGTGAGATGAGAACCGCGAGACACCGCAAAACATTTATCCTCTTAGTTTTTTTTTCCTAAGGCTTCACTTATCTGGCGTGCACTTATATGATTCACACAAAAGAATCATTGTGGGCGAGTCATTACGGAAATTATTAGAGAGTGCCCTTTACTCATAAGCAATACTACTGATCAGGAAGTATGTATTAGAATAATAAAACTCCTACCAGATCAGGAGTATCACGTAGGGCTTACCAAGAAACTGTAAGAATTTTATGGCTGCACTGCTCTGTTCCTCGCCTCTCGTGCTGCCGGCATGTCTTGGGGTCTCGAATCACAAGTCAGGAAATACGAGCTCGGGGAGATCAAGCATATAACAAACACCAGAACTTTGTCATGACAGTTTATTCATGCAGAACTCCAAAGAATATTATACAAAAGATTTCTTTATATAGGACCTCAAAACCCCTGAGGATGTTTTACAGATAACCTCTTAAAGACTGGTTCTGACTATGTGTGTGTGAAATGAGAATGTGCTGAGGTTTGCAAAATACAGAAGCTTAACACAAAAGAAGAACACATGTGCACAATGTCACATAATCATAAGGAAATAACATACAATAAAACAAGTTACAGAAAAAGAAGATGAACTAATCTCTTCAACTTCATTGGGTCCAACCCTGTTTCTAAAAGATGGTGACTCTCCGATTGGGCCCCCCCCCTCACTCATACAATTACCAGACTCTGAGATTTTGAGTTCTTCTCACTAAAACTTTAAAAATTAATTTTCTTCATCCATAAATTAAATTCTGTGACCCTAATGGACAAGTGGTCTATTCGCGCCATTATGCTGACTGTCCCTTCATGGTCATCAAAGGTCAAAAACATTTTATTGTCATTTTATGGTCATATATGACAGATCAGTATACAGTAAAAGTAGACAATGTTTCCCTGGAACCTAGGTACAAAAGACAGTAATTACAAACAATAAGAACAGTGCAAACAGTGCAAACAATGGGACAAGTGCAACACAATGATAGCAGATAAAGACAATAACACAAAGACACACACATACAGAGAGAGCGAAAACTGACAAGCGAGGATGGGGACAGAGCAAGGACATGACATGACATTTACCAAAACATAAGAAAAATAAAACTCTGAGGGCTAAGGCTGCAAACAGAACAAATATGTTAAGCTATACAGAAAATGGAAAAAACAAAGTATTCAGCCCACCTGGTGGGAGCGTCGCGACCTCCTCGGGACCTGCTGGGAGTGCCGTGACCTCCTCAGGACCTAGTGGGAGCACCAGACCTCCTCAGAGCTATGAAGAGGTTTCTTTGACTGGTTTGTCCTTCATGGGGCTGAGCTGTATGGGCGTGGTCTATCTGCCACATAGGCTCTAGCACGTGGGGACTGCCAAAAACCTTAGTCATACGTTCAAAAAAATAATTAATGTCTACGCTGACTCGCGGACAATCATAGAAACAAAGTGGGCATACAACATGACATATGCGAAACCAAGAAAACCTATTTAACAAATGAGTACATCTAAATACAAAAACAACAAATTTACAGACCGTTGTACATAGAGAGGGTAGAGGGGGTCCGGGTCCATGAACAGCCCATTGTTCCAGACAGGAAGGAAGGTCCTGGTACTTGTCCTTCATTGGACCTGGACGAGGCCTCCAGGCTTCCTCGGGATCAGGAGAAAACCCCATGACCATCAACTTACCTGGGAATGGCCTTTCGACTATCATGGGAGCTCAAAGTGGCCCAAAGTGACCACCACAGGACCTGGGAGGGGTTTCTCAACCACCACGGGAACTGAGAGTGGCTCCTTGAACACTACGGGAACTGAGGGTGGCTCCTGTACCACCAAGGGAGCAGACAGTGGCTCCTGGACCTCCACAGGAGCATGAAGAGGTTTCCTTGACGGGTTTGTCCTTCCTGGGGCTGAGTTGTAAGGGCATGGTCCATCTGCCACATAGGCTCAAGCATGTGGGAACTGCCAAAAACCTCAGTCATAAGATAAAAAAATAATCAATGTTATGCTGACTTGTGGGAATAATTCCCGCATGGTTGCAGCCCAACTAAGTGCTTTAAATGCTTTAAAGTGGTTGCGACACTGTTCAATAAAAGTGTCGCAATAATCAAATGAGCCATCGTATTTCCTCAGAGGTGCAGCTGGAGGCGGGGCTTGCGTCACAACATGCGCGGTCTGCACACTTGGCTTGTCTGCAACCTAACTGTGGATTTTCTTCAAATTTTGTGCTTTGAACATTTGTCCAGCAAAAATGTGTAAATTTGAACTTTATTTACGCTTCTTTAATATTTTTTTATGTATTTTTTTGTTTTTGCTTGAAATACTTTTAAGGTATATGGTAAGATCACCTATTCAGATAGTGTGTTGTAGAAAAGTCTTTTTTTTTCTACATACGGGTGTGGTGTTTTCAACTGGCCTGTTTAACTATGGAGATTGGTATTTTTCTAGACCATCTCATTAATCTGCATGCTTTGGAGGAAAATACATCTCCTTTCCTCCCCAAACCTGTCAGATCATAAACCGACAGTGTGGTTTCTCTTCATTCCACTGGAAACCCTGGGCCCTCTAATGCAGTTCAAAAACTTTGTTGGCATTTCCCACAAATTACCATTCTTAAGTAAAAAATTTA
>JAOTRA010050434.1:0-19761 GCA_026260255.1 Pseudolaguvia tuberculata | reverse complement strand
GTGTGTGTGTGTGTGTGTGTGTGTGTGTGTGTGTGTGTGTGTGTGTGTGTGTGTGTGTGTGTGTGTGTGTGTATATACAGCGAATATATTGGTGCACAAATGAAAAGCTTTAGTAGAATAAAAAAAAATTTAAATTGTAATTACCACATGAATTGCGTTTTCATATTCTTAAATATATGAAATAACTTTTTTCTGATCAAATGGGTTTTTATTTTAAAAATTAATCAAAATTTAAATCTTCTTACCCGTTTTCCCTAATTCACTATCCCAGCACACATAGAGAGAGAGGCGGGGGTACACACTGGACGGGTTACCAGGCCATTTCAGGACAACACATAGACAAACAACCATTCACACACACATTCACTCCTATGGACAATTTAGAATCACCAATCGACCTAATCAGCATGGTTTTGGACTGTGGGAGGAAACTGGAGTACCCAGAGGAAACCCATGCACGCGCAGGGAGAACATGCAAACTCCGCACGGAAAGATCCCGGCCCAGAATTCGAACCTGTGATCTTCTTATTGTGAGGCGATTGTGCTAACCACTATGCCTACGCATATTTAAATATTGTTTTCCTAATTTAAAGATATTATCCAAATAATTTCCTGCCACTATTTGGCAAACAATCCTCTTTGATCCTTCAGTGTGTTTGCTAAACTGTGAAATGAAGTCCTTTTTTGCCCCAAGCCTGTTTGTGATATGCAGAAATGTGATATAACATGTCCAATTCCTCTGTCTGCAGTCTTGTTTATTTCGTACTTGTAATGTTGGACAGCTTGGGTTTAGAGTTTTTCCTGCAGAATCTGTAGCTGCCTCTCTCTGCTGAACCAATCTTATTCTGTAACTCATTCATAATCATAAATACAGCCTTCTCAACCATAAACGTTCTTGGCATCTTTATTCACACGATGATTATATCCGACGAGAATACTTGCAGGATCTCCAAGAATACAGGCAGGATATAAAAGAATATAGACATGATATCTGAGGATACTGGCAGGATATCCAAGGATACTGACAAGACATCTGAGGATACTGTCAGGGTAGCTGAGGATACTGGCAGGACATCCGAGTATACTGATAGGATGTTCGAGGATACTTGCAGGATATCTGAGGATACTGGCAGAATGTCAGAGGATACTGGCAGGATATCGGAGGATACTGGCAAGATATCTGAGGATACTGGCAGAATATCTGAGGATACTGGCATGATATACTAGGATACTGGCAGGATATCTGAGGATACTAGCATGTGTAGATCCTCCAGGGTGAAATAAAATTTAACTGTATTTAAGTAAATGACTGTATGTTTTCTGTTCAATTGGCCATTTTCATAGTACAGACAACCCTCAACTTAGCTATAGTCATTTAAAATCTAACACCACTAAGCTACCACTGCTTTTGTTTTGTGACCTTGTAATATCATGAAGGGAAACTGTCTGCTGTGTCTCCTGTTGATGGAGAAAATAGGAACAGATAATCAATTTACTGGTGAAGAAGAATGTAATATAATTGATTGCATAATTAATTGATTGCATCATATCGGCTATTGATGGGTTTTCTGGAACCGAACCTCAAAGTCAGTGGATTTCTGCATTATGCTAAATACTCTTTAAAAATCCTATTTGAAGGAGCATGAGAAGATCATACCAGCTGTTCCATCAGGGATAAAGGTTAAGCCTAATTTAAATCATATCAAGTTATATCACGTTAGCATTAATATTTGTTAGTAAAAGTACAAATCTTCTAAAACATTATTGTTATCCAGTACCTTCCATTCTCACATTTTTTGGGGGGTTTCTTTGTGCTTTTATCCTCAAAAAAACCCTAAAAGATGCTCCATTAACCCCCCTGAGATTTTTCATTCCCTGACAATCGGATTGATCTCCAGTTCTTCGGCTCCAGGCTCTTTTGGTTATGTATGTATCTTGCTGAAGCTTTTGTGCCATTTCAGATTTTATTTGAACAATAATATCGTACTGAAATAATTGTTGCCACATGTAGGTCTCTACTGGTCCCAAGCATGACTCACTGTCATACCGATGGGACTAATCATCTCTAAGTCTTCCATTTGCAGTCCCTTTTGACTCACAATCCCTCTTGTTTTAGTGGCCATCTCAGATCTGGCATCATTCATGCTAGCAGAGCTACTGATTTTGCAAGCGCTTCTATGCTGCCCCTCGTCCATACGGATTCTGGAGTTATTCAGGTTTTCATCTGTGTAAACCCTGTTTCTGGCTCCAAATGGCAAAGTGTTTGAGTTACCCGCTGCTTCTCGCCGATCTTCTCTGACTGATCTGTGAACCTTTCTGCTTCCCGAGGGCACAATGAAACAACAGCAGCACAACAAATGGGTCCTGCACACGACTTGAAAACCTCGCTTGAAGTTCTCGTTGTAGTAGCCATAAATGATTGGATTAACACTAGAATTTGAGAAAGCTAGCCAGTGTGCAAATGGAAACACATAGCTAGAGAGGAACTCGAGATCCTCCTGATCCAGACCTCCATAGTCAGTCAGGAGCATGAGGATCCATAATGGTAGCCAGGAGAGTGTAAAAAGGAGGGCAACTACAATCAACATTTTGATCACCTTGATCTTTTTTTGTGAGATAAACTGCCTGGTGGTGTTCTGACTTGCACTACTTTCCTGATGCTCGTTTCCAGAAATGACCGACGTGGTGTAGAGCTTGATACCGATGCGCCCGTACATAAGTGTGATGATGGTAAGTGGGATCAGGTAGATGTGGGCAAACAGGACTGTGGTGTACACTTTCCTCATGTAAGGGTCAGCCCAGTTTTCAAAGCAAGACAAAAGTGGGTATATGTGGTTGTAGTCCAGGTTATTCACCATAAAGTGATCCTTGACATGCTCCACTGTCAGCATCGCAGCAGAAGGGCACATAATAGCGAGTGCCAGCATCCAAATCATGGCTATGGTCACCTTGGCAACCAGCAAAGTCAGTTTAGGCTGGAATGGATAGACGATGCAACGAAACCTGAAAGGATGTACAGAACACAATTATAAAACCACAAGCAATTATGGGCCTTATGAAGGACTATAAGGTTGGTGGTACTGTTACTACTAATTAAGAAATAGAAAAAAGAAATCTGGAGGGAAACATATTCCGATGATATGACCTTAAAATTTTTCATATTTCAGGCTCACAAAGATCTATCCGAATTCTCTGAAAGCTCTCACACTTATGAGCAATTTGGTATCACCAATCAAGCTAATGTTTTTGGACCGTCTGAGGAACCAAAAAAGAACCATTCATTCATTCCTGGACAGGTTGCCAGTCTATATCAGGGCTAAGAAAGAAAAAAATATGTAATTAAGCATGAAAAGAATACTTTAGAACTCGTTCCTTTTTATATACAGTATATATGAGAACAAAGGTATTAAATGTCCAAAACAGAACAAACCTGTCTACCGCGATGGCAACTAGCGTGAAAACGGAGGCTGCGACAGACATGCCCTGCACCAGGCCGCTCAGCTTACACACCATGTTTGAAAAGGGCCAACCTTAAAGAAATATGAAAGAGCATGAATATAATGTGGAACTTTGACATACCCTAAAGAATTTTTAACTAAAGAATTAATGTTTTGCAAATAAAAAAATTCTCTCATCATATTAAAGTTTTTAATTTTGGGCAATCAAACAAATGAAAGTGACATGAAGCGCATGTGGAAAGTTGCGTGGAAACTCATCAATGGGAAGCCAAGCAAAGCTAACAGGTACAATTTATTTCTTCGGTGGCTTTTTTACTTTATTTCTCTAAATGTTTAAATTATATGCAAACATTTGATGGATGGAAATTGGTAATATTGATTAAAAAAATTTTGGTGGCTGGAACAAATAAATTGATTCATTTATTCAATCTCTAACTCATTCATTCATTCATTCAATTCATTCATTCATCTTCTTACCCGCTTATTCCCGAATCCGGGGTCACCGGGGTCTGCTGCGCCTATCCCAGTACACATAGCGCAAGAGGCGGGGGTACACCCTGGACGGGTCGCCAGTCCATCTCAGGGCAACACATAGACAAACAACCATTCACACACATACACTCCTATGGACAATTTAGAATAAATAATCGACCTAATCTGCATGTTTTTGGACTGTGGGAGCACCCGGAGGAAACCCAAGCAAGGGCAGGGAGAACATGCAAACTCCGCACAGAAAGATCCCGGCCCAGGATTCGAACCTGGGACCTTCTTTTTGTGAGGCGACTGTGCTATCCGCGCTGCCCATCTCTAACTCACTTATTCCCTAATACTGGGTCACGGGGGTCTATCTGCTTCTATGGGCAATTAACCCAATGTACATGTTTTTGTACTGTAATAGGAAACCGTAGTATCCGGAGGAAACCTATGCAAGCGGAATTAATGTATCACGCAAATATTTGTATGGGTAAATTTGGGTCCTAATATAACGTTTGCCTACAGAAGAAATGTAATTAGCATGTCGAGGTTCTGATGTAAATGAGAAGGATACAAACGGCTGGGTAAGGAAACAATCTTCTGAATAGGATGACAGAACTTCAAGGCTATGCTTTCAAGTTCTTCAATTCTCATGACTTCTTATAAAGGAAGACTCATAGTGGAAACAATCACTTGTTTATGATTCGCCAGCTCTGGTTCGTGCAGCACTACCTCCTCCAGATATTCTATATTCTTCAGTCTGATGACTCCAGTCAAGTGGAACAACGTCCCTGCTTTCTAGGAACTGCATGTCCTCATGAATCAATTTGCTTGGCATTGAAAATGTGTGTGTGTGTGTGTGTGTGTGTGTGTGTGTGTGTGTGTGTGTGTGTGTGTATATGTGTGTGTGCGTGCGGGGGGGGGGCTAAAACACACACCGGTGAACCTCTAAAACTCGCACAGGCAAACTCCGCACAGAAAACCATTGGTCTGGGAATCGAACCAGGGACCTTCATGCTGTGAAGCAAGCGTGCTTATTTCACTGAAGATGGATCTGATGGATGAACTTGAGAAGTATAGCATGATTTATTCTTTTTATTTATAATGTACAGAGCTCTTGTCAGTACAGAAGATTATTCCAGTGTAGCACATTAATGAGGCAAAGAAAAAAACTTTGATTGCTTTTCCACACGGTACTATTCAGTAGTGTCTTGGTTCACAGTTAGTGGCTTGTATAGAGGGTTATGTATTTTTTGGACTAACTGGGGGGAAGGAAAGGTGTTCATAAAAATCATCCTTAAGGACAAAAATAAAATAAAAGCAATGGTATACCATCTTTTTAAAAAAATCTATATATTCTGTAAACTATAATAATCTAAACGAATTACTGACTTTACATCATTAATTCTTTAATTACTTTCACTTAACAAACATTTTAATGGCAGCACATTATTTTTATTATGTTTGTTTTTATTTCTATATAGATTTTGAACATATTCTTCCAGATCGATTCCCATTTTTAATATTGGATGAAGCTCCAGTCTTCTAGTAAGACCTTCCAGTCCAATGTTGTGCTTGAATGTGAGCTATCTCTTCATTCAGCTCCAACAGTATTAGTGAGATCAGACACTAATGTCTGGGGGAGGTCTGGGGTGGGTCAGTCGCCATTCCAGTTCATCTCAAAGGGGTTCAGTGTCATTGTCATGCTGGAACACTGTTGGAGTCTCTTAGTTCCACTGAAGGAATAATGTAATACTACAAATATTCTAGACCAACTGTGGGGCTGCCAGATTCGTAGGAAGAGTTTGAACAGAAACCACATTTTGATCTGATGGTCTGGTGACCACCAGACTTTTATGTGAAAATATACAAATCTTTATTTCTATAGGTAAATATAAAGATTTAATAAAGTAAATCATAAAAAAATAAAGCTAGCCAATTAAAAATAAAGTAAGCATCAATTAACATTAATTAATATCAGTGGGGGCGGCGGGGAGGCGTAGTGGATAGCATGTTCGCTTCACAACAAGAAGGTCCCGGGTTTGATTCCCGGGCCGGGGATCTTTCTGTGTGGAATTTGCATGTTCTCCCCGCGCTTGTGTGGGTTTCCTCAGGGTGCTCCAGTTCTCTCCCTCATTCCAAAAACATGCAGATTTGGTCAATTGGTGATTCTAAATTGTCAATCAGAGTGAATGTGTGTGTGAGTGGTTATTTGTCTATGTGTTGCCCTGAGATGGACTGGCGACCAGCAAGCAAGAAGATGAATGAATGAATAATATATTTTGCATGTTCAAAAACATTTATTAGGTTGATTGGTGAGCCCATAGGAGTGTGTGGTGGACTGGTGACCTGTCCAGGGTGTACCCCTGCCTCTCACCCTACATGCGCTGGGATAGGCTCCAGCAAACACCTGTGATTCCGAATTATGGAATAATCGGGTAAAAAGATGAATGAAGGAATGAATGAATGATTATCAGTCAATCTTTATCAGGGACTTTGGAAAGAAACATCTCATTGTATGCAAACAAACCTGATGACAATAATGGCAATTAGTTTATTTCTTGATAAAATACTTTAAACCTTTTTCAACAAGACATCTGACAATCTTTTCTCAGCCAGGATGTAGTCCAACATTCTCAAAGTCTCATTACACCATTTTCTTTCCACAGTTCTTTCTGTAAAGTTCTTTTATTGACATGGCGTCCCAGTTTCCCCAAAAAGAACTTCAAATTTTTATTTGTCTGACCACAGAACAGTTTTCCACTTTGCCACAGTCCATTTTAAGTGAGTCTTGACCCAGGGAAAATGCCCGCACTTCTGGATCATGTTTAGATATGGCTTCTTTTTTGACCTATTGAGTTTTAACAGAAAACAGCGAATGGCACAGTGGATTGTGTTCACCATGGCCTCTGCTAAGATATCTTCAGTGCTCCAGGAGCAGGTTCTCTGTTTTATCTGGGGGAAAAAGGGTGTGGCACAGGAAGCAGGCTTTTATACAGGAAGTGGTGTAATTGGACTCTTCCAACTCTCTGCTATGTCAAGAGGGATTTATTACCTATTTTTGACTTAATTAAATATAAATAATTGTTTTCCTATCATGGATGAATTTGCCTGTATGTATATCTGAGATGAGTCTGTCATCTTTATTAGGTATTGTGTTTTCGGTTTACCTCTAATTATGGAATGGTTTGATCCGTAAGGGTATAAATTCTCCCCTCTGTGTTTAGTTGGCGGGTTGAGGTAATGGTTATGTTGGTGGCTGTAATGGTTATGTTGGTGGCTGTAATGGTTATGTTGGTGGCTGTAATGGTTATGTTGGTGGCTGTAATGGTTATGTTGGTGGCTCAGTTGAATTTTACTGAGTTCTGCTAAGTTATTTTTGTTAATTTATTTTTTCTTGTTTAATAAATTTCTAAATATAAATATATATAATATAAAGTTCTTTTGTGTCCTCTTGCCTTCCTGCTTGGTCCATCACATATGGTGGCAGTGGTGGGATCAGCTGGTTGAGGACACAGTTGGTTTTTTCCATTTTTTATCTCATTATTCCCTTAATTTTTTGTGAAGTCAAAGAAATGCAATGTGGAGGGAGAGTAACGAGAAGTACAACAAAGACCAAAAACCTGGAAAGAGGACAAGGAATCTGGAGGCAGGGGAAATTGGACTATTAGGAGCAGCTATGGCTATTGGGGGTGAAGGAACCTGAGAGCCAACCTTGAAAGACCTAACTGGCATTCTCCAGGTGTTTGTGTCAGTGAGAGACCCGGGACATTCAACATCAAGAAGAAGCAAAGAGACAAGAACACCGGTTTCAGGCACTTCACCATCAATTTCAACTGTTGCAGAGGGAAGTGCAAGTATGCACAACCCCCCTCCCAGAACTTGCTTCCATAATCCCAGAGCCCTTGGATTCTTCAGAATCAGACCCTCATTCTCTACAGGCACAAGCCATACCCCTTTTTGGAAATATCCAGGCCACTCTGATGAGGTCAGGTCAGTCTCAATTCTTTGTTGACCCAAGACTAGAAAAACTAACTGATTATGATATTTAACATTTTCTGATTACTTTTGAGAGGATTGCATCAGTGTGTCGGTGGCCAAAGTCCAAAAGCCTCATACCCTTGCTTACTGGTAAGGCTAGAGGCACCTATGTAAACATGGATTTTGATGATTCTCAGGATTATGATAATGAAATCTGCAATTTTAAAAAATTGAAATTTTGATCGCTGGAGGTTGGACCCAGTGAAAGCCCTAAGGAGTTGAGATTGAAGTAAATGTATGGGAAATGGATTCAACCTAAAGGTAAAACTATTCAAGAAATTGGTGAAATCATTATTATGGAGCAATATCTAAGAATGCTTTCCCCAGAGTTGCAGGTTTGGATTAAGGAGCATGGGTCTAAATCAGCTGCTGAAGCAGCCACCTTGGCTGAGGTGTTTGTTGCTGCCAGGAAAAAGAGCCAGCCCTGGAGCAACAATGCCTGGAGAACTAGCAAAGGTATCCACAGGCAAATATCCCTACAGTTCAATCCGAGGTCAGTACCACCTGTTAAGTATCCGGTAAAAGATCAACTAGTTAAACTACCATCTAGGGCCTTTCCTAAAATCCCTATTTATCTGTGTGGAGAATCAGGGCATATTAAACCAGTCTGCCCCAAGAATCAAATTAAACTTACCCAAATGTGTGTGCTCCTTCGCCAAACTCTGGATCAGGACCAGAATAACCAATCCATGAAAATGATTAATGTAAAAATTAATTGGGTAAATCTTAGAGCCTTGAATGACACAGGCAGTACTCAGACCCTTGTGCACCAGCAATATGTACCAAATCTCTTTTCTACTGTTGAGACCATTCGATGTGTGCATGGTGATGAAAAACCTTACCCTACTGCAGATCTTTATGTCGAAGTGATTGGGCAGCCTTACATATTGAAGGTTAGAGTCGCTGATAAGTTGCCATATCCAGTTATTTTGGGTTGTGATTTGCCTGAGTATTTGCTAGAGACCCCAGACTGCAATGTGGTCGTTACAAGAGCACAGCTTAACAGGAGTTTTCCCCAACTTGGTGCCTTGCCTTTTTATTCTGCTGAGCTGGAGGCACAACCCACGAAGTCTTGTAAGCTCCGTAGTCAGAGAAGGCAAGAGAAATTTCAAGGTACAGCGGTCATTCAACCAGTTGGGGCCACTCCAGATATGCCTTTAACTTTTCAAGTCCCTACCAATATAATTCAAATGCAACGAAGTGATCCTAAATTGTCTACCCTCTTTCTTGATGCTAGTGGAAAGGAGCCAGAGGCTGAGTCTGGTTGCAAACAAGAATACTTTCTCCAAAATGGCATTCTGTACTGTCGGCAGGGCCAGGTAAACCAGCTAGTAGTTCCGCAAGAGACTAAAGAGATGATCCTTTCTTTAGGACACTTAATTCCTTGGGCTGGCCACCTGGGGAAATACAAGACTACTGCTCGGATTAAGCGACATTTCTACTGGCCTGGCTTGCACTCTGATGTTGCTAAGTTCTGTAAGAGTTGCCCTTAATACCAGACTTAAGCTAATGGTCCAAATAAAGCTACATTGCATCCTCTTCCCATCATCACTATACCATTTGAACGTTTAGGGATGGACATCATTGGTCCTGTCGAAAGAAGTAAGGCAGAAAATCTGTTCATTTTGGTAATTGTGGATTATGCTACTAAATATCCAGAGGTATTTCCATTGAGGTCTATAAAAGCAAAGGTTTGTTTGGTCCAGTTCTTCTCAAGAGTTGGGTTCCCAAGAGAAATTTTGACTGATCAAGGTACTAACTTTGTCTTCTTTGTTGAAGCAGGTTTATCAATTGCTGAGAATTAAGTGTGCGAACCAAACCTTATCATCCGCAAACAGATGGATTGACTGAACGATTCAATCAGACTGTTAAGCAAATGCTTTGTAAGTTTGTGAATGAAACTGGAAATGACTAGGACCAGTGGCTACCTTATCTTCTCTTTGCATACAGGGAAGTTCCTCAGGCTTCTACTGGCTTCTCCCCTTTTGAATTACTTTATGGACATGAGGTGAGAGGACCTTTATCCTTGTTAAAAGAAACCTGGGAGGGAGACCAGGTAAAGATGTCTTCCAGATGCGAGAGAAATTATTGTAAATGAGAGAACTGGCCCAAGCTCATGTGGAGGAAGCTCAGAAGTACCAAAAGACCTGATATGATTACTCTGCACAGCAGCGAAACGTTGAACCAGGTCAGAAGGTCCTGGTAATGCTGCCAATATGTGGTAGAGCGAAAACTTTGACCTACCACCTATATAATTATTCCAGGGTGTAAAGGTTCCATCATGTTCATGTGAATCTCCTCAAAAGCGCTGCTTATTCAGAAGGTGAATGAGGAAGAACAGGATGAACAATACCTGCCCTCCTTAAATCCTCCATAAATGGAACTGAGTCATCTCTCAGAAGAGCAGCAATCTCAGGTGAAGCCTCTGCTAAATTCTAAATCCGGAGTACCCAGGTGGTACAAACCTTATTGAGCATGAAATTGTTTTAATGTCAATGTGAGGAGAATGAGTTACAAGATTCCGGAATGGATCTTATGCTGTCCCTTGGAATTATCAAACCTTCAAAAAGTGAGTGGTGTAGTCCTGGTTCATTAAGATGGAACCATTCGATTTTGCATTGACTTCCGATATGTAAATTCCATTTCAAAGTTTGATTCGTATCCAACACCCAGAATTGATCTCATTGAGCAAAATATTACCACCATTGACCTCTGTAAAGGCTATTGGCAGGTACCATTTACTGCCCAATCTCAAGAGCTTACAGCCTTTCAAACCCCCTGGGGGCTATTCCAGTTCAGTTTTCCCATTTGGCTTGCACGGAGCTCCCGCTATCTTCCAAAGATTAATGGACCAGGTTCTCCATTGCCTTACTAACTTTGCATGTGCCTATCTTGATGACCTTGTTATTTACAGCACCACCTGGGAGGAGCATTTGGAACATCTGAACAAGATACTGGAATGTTTATATTCAGCTGGGCTAACCATCAATCATGCTAAATGTGCTCTGGCCAAAATGGAGTATCTTGAGTTCACCATTGGAGGTGGGTTGATTAAACCACAAGTACAGAAAGTTAATGCTATTGAATAATGTCCTCTTCCTCAAACTAGAAAGCAACTTAGATCCTTCTTAGGAATGGCTGGCTTTTATCATCGCTTTATTCAAAATTTCTAAGCTAGAGCTGCACCACTGACTGATCTCAGTGGCTCAAGGTGCCCAAACCAGGTGCAGTGAACCCAGGAGGCAAAAGATGCTTTTCAGGATCTTTTCCTTAAGAACCCAGTATTACAGTCCAGACTTTGATAAACAGTTTATTTTGCAAACTGATTCCTCAAAGAGGGGAATTGGAGCTGTTTTGTTACAGTGCCCCGAGGTGACAGTCATCCTGTAGCCTATATTAGCCGCAAATTGCTTCCAAGAGGTACGCTATTCAACGGTGGAGAAAGAGGCTTTAGCAGTCAAATGGGCCATGAACTCTTTCAAGTATTATCTTTTTTTAGGAAGAGAATTTACCCTTGAGACTGACCACAAAGCTCTTCAATGGCTGGAAAGGATAAAGTACACAAATGGAAGGATCACACTGTGGTAACTGGCCATGCAACCATTCCGATTCTCAGTTCATTATGTTAAAGGCAAGGACAATGTTACTGCAAACTGTCTCTCTCGCTCCCTTGTAGAAGTCTTTGAAGGGGAGGGGAGTGTGAGGGACAGCCTGTTTGCCACACCTTTTGGACTTTGGTAACCCTACATTCGTCTAGTTAAACTCAGTTGATTTGTTTAAAACTGTTATTTCTGTAATAAGAATACACTGATTTTTTCATTGCGTTTAATTTCCTGTAAATCATGTATTAGTTATTTGTAATTTAGTAATTATGTATTGTCACATATTAAGTCCTTTTGAGTTACAAGGATCATGGCCTCTGCTAAGATGTCTTCAGTGCTCCTGGAGCAGGTTCTTTGTTTTATCTGGAAATTGTGACACAGGAAGCAGAAAGCTTTTATACAGGAAGTGATGTAATTTGACTCTTCCAACTCTGTCAAGAGGAATTTATTTCCTATTTTTGACTTAATTAAATCTAAATTGTTTTCCTTGCCTCTATGTATATCTGAGATGAGTCTGTCATCTTTATTAGGAATTGTTTTCTGTTTATCTCTAATTATGGAATGGTTTGATCCATAAGGGTTTAAATTCCCCCCTCTGTGTTCAGTTTTTCGTTTGTAATTACTTTGATGCCTCAGTTAAATTTTACTGCGTTCCGTTAAGTTTTTAGTTTATTTTTGCTCAGTTAACTTCTATTTTTATACTGAAGTTCTACTGTGTCCTCTTTCCTTCCTGCTTGTTCCATCACGTTCCAGATCCTCTGAATCTTTGGCTGATTCTGTAGCACTGTAGATAACTTTTTCTCTGCAAAACTTTTTTTTTTTTTTTTTTTTTTCTGAAATTTTCAGAAAGGGTCCATTGGGGGGAATTGATGATCTTCTGAGACGTTGCCACTCTGCAAGGTTTTCTTTTATACCCAATCATATTGCCGATTGACATGTTTCATGTTATCTTTATTTTAGAAAATGTTTGAAATTTTATAACTTCCGCTTCATTGCATTGTTGTTTAGTGTCCCAATATTTTTGGAATCAGGTCTGTATATACATTTGTAGACTTGATTACGTAAGGCGCAGTTACAGGGGTCTGCTGAAGCCACCGGCAGAAAGAGTGCACCTGGGCCAGGTCGCTGGTCCATCACAGGGCTGCACATAGGTGCAAACACACACTCCTAATTAGGATCACCAATCAACCTAATGTCTTTGGACTGTGGTAGGAAACCCATGCAAACATAAAGTGACCATGAAAACTCCACACAGCTTACCGGCCTGGGAATCGAACCTGGGACCCTCTTGTTGTGAGGCGAGTGCGCTAACCACACCGTGCCGCTTATAATCATTCATTCATCTATTTAATCGCTTATTCCCTAATTCGGGGTCACATAGAGCTTTGCTGGAGCCCTGGACAGGTCGCAAACCACACAGAGACGAACAACCCCCCACACATTCACTTCTATGGGAAATTTAAGGGTCTTTCTGAGCGGAATTTGCATGTTCTACCCACACTTGCATGGGTTTCTTCCAGGTACACCGGTTCTGTCCCCCAGTCCAAAAACATGTACACTAGGTTGACTGGTGGTTCTATTATTCTCCTTTCGGCTGCTCCCGTTAGCGGTCGCCAAAGCTGATCACTCTCCTCCATACTACCCTGCCCACTACACCTGCCTCTTTCACCCCAACTACCTGCATATCTTCCCTCACCCCATCCATAAACCTCCTCTTTGGTCTTTCTCTTTTCCTCCTGCCAGGCATCTCCATCCTCAGCATTCTCCTACCAATATACTGCATGTCCCTCCTCTGCACATGTCCAAACCATCTCAACTTAACCTCCCTCACCTTGTCTCCAAAACATCCTACATGCGCCGTCCCTTTAATAAACTCTTTTCTAATCCTGTCCATCCTTGTCACCCCCAATGAAAATCTCAGCATCTTCAACTATGCCACCTCCAGCACCACTTCCTGTCTTTTTGACAACGCCACTGTTTCTAAACCGTACAACATCGCTGGTCTCAGTCCTATAAACTTTCCCTTTCACTTTTGCCAAAACTCGTCTATCACAAATCACTCCTGCCACTCTTCGCCACCCGCTCCGCCCTGCCTGAACTCTTTTCTTCACTTCTCTAACGCACTCTCCATTACTTTGCACTGTTGACCCCAGGTACTTTAACTCTTCCACCTTCACTACCACTTCTCCGTACAACCTCACCCCTCCATTCCCTTCCATCTCGTTCATATGTACTCAGTCTTACTCCTGCTGACTTATTATTTCTTTAACAAAGTCACTCTTAACTCAGAAACAACAGCTATTGGATTGTCAGTAGTGAAGTTGCTGAACTGTTGATCAGAGGATTTTGGGTTCAATGCCCAGCACCACTGAGATGCCACTGGTGAGCGTCTGACTTACCTGTGATCAGATTATCCACCAGCGTGGTCGGTATGCAGAAAATACCCACCAGCAGGTCGCTCACTGCCAGATTAAAGATGAACAGATTGGTGACCGTTCTCATGCGATGGTTCTGCAGTACAATGAGACACACCAGGCCATTTCCCACCATACAAAGCAGGAAGATAAAGAGGTAGGCCATGGTCAGGCTGGTGGCCACAGGCAGGGAGTGCTGGTAATACGGGTAGTAGGTGATCCGACTGAGGTTGGTGCTGTTGCTGGTGGAGATGTTTAAGAGGCTTAAATTGATATAGAGATCTGATGAATCTGACGGTGCATCCATTTCTGTCAAGGCCAAAGGCGTGCCCTCCCAGATATCCGGAGAATTCATCACTTTGTGTGTACCAGACAAAGCCTGACAACATACACACACACACACACACACACACACAAATGTATTCAATACAAATAAATAAATAAAAACTCCACCTGGGCTTTTTTTTCCACTTTGGTAAGGGAATTTGGAGACTGTTCTTGGAGAACTTCTGCCCTGATGTTTTTAGTTCTGGTCACATTCCTTTGAAGAGCTTTAATTCAAATAAGGCAGGGCCGCATGTGAGGTTGGGCTGTTTTTAGATAAACCGTCCTTGATTTGATTAAAGGCGCAGTAAGGCTTAAGTAAGTAGCCTAATAGCACAGAAAGTGCAGGTTTGATCCAAATATTATTATTTTAACATCACAACAGTCCATCATATGTTATTCACCTGGGATAAAACTCCAATCACACCGTATTCCTACTTGTCTAATAGAAACAATGACAGGCCCATTGACTCCTATAGGCAACGCAAGAGTGGAAACACACACCCATATTTATTCAGTCTAATTCAGGGTGTACAGACTTATGCACAAACATATCTTGATAGGAAGGTAAATAAAATTAAAATGCCCCGCCTATTAAAATGCTTCGACCATTTTTTGGTCCTTTATCTTCATTCATTCATTCATCTTCTTGCCCGCTTATTCCCGAATCCGAGGTAACGGGGGTCTGCTGGCGCCTATCCCAGCGCACATAGGGCAAAAGGCGGGGGTACACCCTGGACGGATCGCCAGTCCATCTCATGGCAACACATGGAAAAACAACCACTCACACACACATTCACTCCTATGGACAATTTACAATTTACAATCACCAATCCATCTAATCTGCATGTTTTTGGACTGTGGGAGGAAACCCACGCAAGCGTGGCGAGAACATGCAAACTCCACACAGAAAGATTCTAGCCCAGGATTCGAACCCAGGACCTTCTTGTTGTGAGGCGACTGTTCTATCCACTACGCCACCGCGCCGCCCGTCCTTTAGCTTCCACAGACTAATTAATTTACTTTGTTCAGTGGCCTACGGTGGCACACACCTTTGCTTCAGAGACCAGAGTTTAATTTCTGGACTGGATCCTTTCTCTCTCTATCTTCCCTACCTTTCTCTCTCCTCCATTTTATCCCATTCACCTTTTCTGTCAATGAATCACTAATAATAATAATTATAATAATTATAATAATAATAATAATAATAATAATCTTCTTCTTCTCCTGCACACATTAGGGGTCGCCACAGCGGATCAAATAATAATAATAATAATAATATTAATAATATTAATAATAATAATAATATTAATAATAATAATATTAAGGCGGTGCGGTGCGGTGCGGTAGCATAGTGAATAGCACGGTTGTCTCACAATAAAACTGTCCCGGGTTTGATTCTTGGGCCAGGGATCTTTCTGTGTTTTTTTGTACTTGTGTGGGTTTCCCAAAGGTACACCAATCAACATTTACATTAGGTTGATTGGTGATTCTAAATAGCCCATGTTTGATCCCCAGCACAACCAGGCTGGCACTGCTAGACCCCTAAGCTAGGCCCTCAATCATTAACTGCTCAGCTGGATAAAAGACCAATGAATTAAATGAACGTCACTAAAGATCAGAGCCTGCCAATAATGAGAATGTAAACCTACTGACAGCAGCTACTGACAGAAGATCCTGGGAAAGGGAAAATCATTTGAAAGCTTAAATTTTCTTCTGGAATTATAATTGACCCATTATGAGTTTCCATTCGGTGTCTCTAATCACCACACTGACATTTCACACATGCTCAGATAAAAAACATCTGGATGATCATTAAGATTTCTGGTGGTTTGATTTTAATTTGGAAATCGATTCAACCTTCTGCTTCTGCTACATTTTTAATATCTTCTCAAACCGGTACAGTTCTGATGATCTCATAGCAACGTGACTGACCCTGTGTAAGGCGGCGAACTGGGCTCCGCCCCTCGCGCAGCGTCAGTGGACGAGGCTCCGCCCCCCGCGCAGCCTCAGCGGACGAGGCTCAGCCCCCTCAGCTGTCAAAGTGCTACATGCATGTTTGGCGTCGTCGTCCTGGCAACTAGGTTACCAGGGCGATGACGTAATATTTAAGGTGACCCGCCGGTAAGTGCAGGTGTGGGTTATAGAATGTACGGCGTGTTTCTAGGTTGTTGTGAGACTTTGGGACTGTGGATGTGCGTGTCCTCTCGTTCTGTCCTCTCGTTTCGTTACGTGTTCACTGAACGTATTCACCTCACCACTACCTCTGTAAATAAACCCTCACTCTTCACTGCATCATGGATCCGACTCTCTTCTCTGCTCTCACCGCGGCGTTACACCCTGACCCTAAACCTGACCAAATTAAGCCAGGTACCGTTAATCATTTTTATTGATCCCACAGCATGGAATCTGCATCTCCTATCAATGATTTCTTCTGAATTGTCTTTCTACCAGATGTTTTCAGCATCAGTGTGATCTTTCACAAGAGCATTATTAATATCAGATACAGACACTGTTAAAATGGTAAAAAGCTTTAGTTCCAGTCAAGACACTCAATGTCCTCCACTCCAACCAGAACACTTACGGGCTTTGTGCACAGTGGTATTGTCATGCTGAAACAGGTTTTGGGCTACTGGATTAGCATTTTAGCAGTGCTAGTTGTAGTTTAGTGGTTAGAATGTCGGGTTGTGGGTTCAGGTCATTTATTTGTGCTTGCTGACATTCCTTTCATTGAGACCTTCTCCTTTCTGGAATTCAGAAGATCAGAAACCACTTCAGATTAAGTCACTTCCAGGAGGAAATTGTATCAGCACTCCAGTTAGCTTTGGGAATGCTGTTGAGATACTTGAATGAATCCAGCTGCATATTTCAATCCTGAGACCACTGACTTCACAAGCCTGATTACATTTCTGAGTTGGAGAAAATTTTCTACATTATATGTTAATTGTGGTACTGTTCCTAGAATATGGAAAGTTAATACCAGTGTGCAGTTAATTTAGTGATTGGACAAGCATTACAGATTAAAATGATACCATATATTTCATTCAGACATGTTTATTAAATACATGAATAGTAACAGTAAAAACATTAATTCATAGTATTTGAGTTAAGATATCTGTTCATGTTAAAAAGTGCAAGCGTGGTCCTGATTGCCCATTTGTATATTTCAGTTTCACCTTTCCTTGCAATGTCAATAAACCTGTGGACAAGGAGTTATACAGTTACTGTTTGTCATTTGGCAGACGCTCTTATCCAGAGTGACTTTCATTTGGTCTCTTTTTTTTTTTTTTTTACAACTGAGGAATTGTGGGTTAAGGGTCTTGCTCAAGGGCCCACAGTGGTTGATTGGTGGCGGGGGGAATCGAACCCCGATCTTTCTGGTACTAGTCCAACACCTTAACCACTAGGCCACCACTTCCTACAGTTATCTGTCTTCAGAGTCTTGATGTTAGGGAAGAGTTTATTTGGCTGTCAAGTTATATACAAAACACATACAGAGGACAGTACAGTGAAAACACAGCTTTTCAACAGGCATGATAACTCAAAGTCAGTTGACAGGTGCCAATAAAAGCATTGTCACACACAGGCAGTGGACAACTATCTGACTATCATTGTATTGGAACACCAAACTGGGCGATGGCAACAGAAACATCTTCATTAAAGACACGCTCTCGCATTTCATGTTCTTCAGGACGGTCAAGAACATCATCAACTGGGTCAGCAGCAGCTAAGGCGAGAGCAAGAGTAGATGCAGCAAAAGCACAGCTTGCCTTTGCTGAGGAAGAAGTTAACTGCAGAGGTGCTTGAAGCTGCTATTGATGAAAATACAGAGAAATACAGTTTCAGACAAGTTTAAATTCCGCTTCTCTAGAAGCTGCACAACACACAGAACAATATTTTATTGAATATAGCAAAGTACAAGAAACAGATCCAATCCCAAGCTACAGCATTACAGCTTCACAACTCAATCCTGAAACCAAATCATTCCATTCGCACCAAACACCTCATATTACTTCAAATCTATAAAAATGAATATGCTTGTTAGTTATGTGAAGTTATGTTAGTTATGTGGTTTAAGAGCAACCATGCGGCTCCTGTGCAACACTTCAGACCACAAAATAACAGTCGTCATCCTACTCCTCTATCATATCCCATAACTCCAAACTCAATTGTTAGCGGCTCAAACATAAATGATTTTGTAAGATATATAGCTCGTCATGAGCTTGTGGCAACAGGCTTACTTCAGTTTAATGACAAACCTCAGAACTAGCGAGCCTGGAAACGTTCTTTTCAGACTGCAACTACTGATTTAAACCTGTCACAAAGCGAGGAGATGGAGCTATTGCTAAAGTGGCTCGTCAAGGAGTCATCAGAGCATATCAAACAGATAAGGGCAATACATATCAACAATCCAAAAGCAGGACTGGTGATCGCATGGAACAGACTTGAACAAACTTACGGCTCAACCAAAGTGATACAAGATTCATTGTTCAAACGAATTGAAACTTATTCAAAAATAACTAACAGAGATTATCCTAAACTAACAAAGTTGAGTGATCTACTAATGGAGCTTCAGTCCAAAGGATACTTGCCTGGCCTTGCTTTTCTAGATACAGCAAGAGGCGTCAATCCTATTGTACAGAAGCTACCATTTCATTTGCAAGAAAAGTGGGCATCTATGGGTGCAAACTACAAGCAACAAAATAGTGTTCCCTATCCTCTGTTTGCCTACTTTGTAGACATTGTTAGACAGGAGGCTAGAATTGGAAATGATCTAAGCTTCAGCTTTATATCTAACATAGACATGTCTCCCAAAATTGAAAAGGCAACTTGGAAGCCTAGCAAACAACGAGAAATCTCTGTACACAAGACAGCAGTATCTTGGAGAGTTTCCATTGACACTGGTGAGCCCCTTGAAAAATCTTGTGTCTGTGATAAATTCTGTCCCATTCATAGAAAACCACACTCTCTCTATAAATGCTGTGCAATCCGGGAAATGCCCATTGAAGCTCACAAGGCATTTTTAAAGGAAAATAATGTGTGCTTTAAACACCATACTATGCTCCATCCTGGACCTGCATCCTGGATAAAGGAGTTAGACACTGCTCCTGAGCATGGCGGGGAGGGAGAGGACATCTCACTTCCATATCAAATTACTAGCAAATGCACGGTCTGTAGGGAAGATCAGACTGACAGGATCTTGCTCTAAAATATGACTTGTAAGAGTATTTCCAGCTAACTCGCCGTCATGCACACTTAAAATCTGTGGCACACCTCCAGAACACGACCCACAAGGCCATATTATGAGCAGCACGATAGCGATCAGCAGCATGAGAGCGAGCAGTGTGAAATTTAAAACCCCCCAAAGTTTTAAACCGCTGGATGTCCAGGTGGTGCTCCGAGAACAAATTACCCTTTATTGACAATTGGCGAGTGTTTGAGGGCAAA
>JAOTRA010050395.1:0-19781 GCA_026260255.1 Pseudolaguvia tuberculata | reverse complement strand
TGTGTGTGTGTGTGTGTGTGTGTGTGTGTGTGTGTGTGTGTGTGTGTGTGTGTGTGTGTGTGTGTGTGTTCGTCTATGTGTGGCCCTGCGATGGGCTGGCGACCTGTGTTCCTCTGCCCTATGTGTGTTCCCGAAGAAGCCTGTGACCCAGACTAAGCGGGTTAAAAAATGAATGAATGAATGAATGAATGAATGAATGAATCAGATGAGAATATGTTTCTTTAGTATACCAGCAGTGTAATATGGAAAATTAAGTTAAATATTTGTTAATTTTTAGATGAGCAAATTTAGGAAAAAATGTTTGCACAGAAAGTAGATACTAGTGTTGATTTCTCTTGTTTTACATCGCATCCATTCATTAATCAATTCATTCACATTCTAACTGGAGCCTCTCCCCACACATATAGGGCGAGAGGCAGGGGTACACCCTGGACAGGTCACCAGTAGATGGCATCCTATATTTTGTAATTTAGGGTTGTAATAACAATAAAAAAAATTATTCTAACATCAGTGTAAGTTAAACATTTTTCCCATATTTAAATACGGAAGTGGAGATTGCAATGCATCAGCAGGTGCAAGTGCTCAAAACTTTTGTTTGGTCCACAAGACATTTAAATATTAATAGCTTGAAACAGAATGAACTTTGGATCGACTTGGGCTGTGTGACTATTCTATGTGTTTATGGGTTTGGTTTGTGGTCCCCTTTTTTCCTTTACATGCTTCCTCTTCAAAACCTAATTTGTAAGCATAATATTAGTTTTCACTGTTACACTGATGACACACAGTTATACAGTGAGTTCAGACTCCCTTAAATTTTTCACTCTTTGTTATATTGCAGCCATATATTAAAATCTTTGCTCAATGTTTATTAGAGGCAACCTTTTTATCTAATACTGTAAGGGGTCAACTCAGGCTGATGGCCACTGGAGGGAGCCATCGCCTGAGGACTAGTGTCTACTTCCAGAGCTGGGTAATTGGGCGTGGTCACCCTATATAAGACCACGCAACAATGACACCACGTGAAGTATTGTTTTCCCAACGGACTGAGCATGCTAACAAACCCTCTCATGTTGGATTACTGGCTTTAACTTTGGACTGTCTCTCGTTTACTCTTTGAACACTGATTTGGATTTGTTTGCTACTAGCTCTCTGACTTTGGCTAATAAACTTTGTGAGTTAAATCTCTACATTGTGTCTGCATACATGGACCCGATTAACTCTCGGGCATCACCGACGTCACAGAATACTTCACCCACAACGGGTCCAGCAGTCATCAGCTCTATGGAGGATTTACTTGCAGCCCTAAACCTCCAGGCCCAAGCACTGCACAATCTACAGGAACAGATCACCTCCATGACCCACGCCGCTGCGGCACCTCAAACCACTCCCTAAGGGAACACGCCCACGGCTCTGCCCGACAAATTCGATGGAAACCCCGAAAAATGCCAGGGGTTCATCCAGAATTGCCGGATTATGTTTGAGAACCAACCTCTGGGGTTCCCTACCGAGAGAAGGAAATGTGCATGCTTACTGTCCCTCTTAACGGGCCGAGCCTTGGACTGGGCCGCTGCGGTATGGGAGAATGATCCAGTCCTTCGGTCGTCAAGTGACTACTTTTACACCCAGATCAGCGGGCTATGTCCCTGCATCGACTACCGGCTGCGGAACGCACACATCTTCACTAAATTAGACCTCCGCAGCGCTTATAATTTAATAGGCATCCCCAAGGGCGATGAGTGGAAAACCGCGTTTATCACCCCCACAGGGCATTATTACAGCGTCATGCCGTATGGCTTATGTAACGCACAAGCAATTTTACAGCCGTTCATAAATGACATTTTCAGGGATATGCTAGACACTTGTGTAAGCACCTATATCGACGGTACATCCTGATTTACTCCACTAATATGATGAGACACTCAGACGGCTGTGGGACAACAAGCTCTTTGTCAAGGCAGAAAAAAGAGTTTCATAGAATGAACATCCATTTCCTGGGGTATCATATTAGCAAGGATGGGTTCGCCATGGAGACGAAACGGCTCACGGCCGTACGTTATTGGGCCTCTCCCAAGACGGTCAAGGAGTTGCAACAGTTTCTAGAATTCGCGAATTTCTATTGACGCTTCATATGAAATTTTAGCCAAACGGCCTCCCCTCTGACCTCCCTGTTAAAAGGAAAACCTACCAAGCTGGTCTGGTCAGTCGCTGCCCAGCGCGCATTCGACATGCTTAAGCACAAGTTTACCTCCGCACCTACTCTAGCTCATCCAGACCCGACACACCCATTCATAGTAGAGGTGGATGCTTCTGACTGTGGAGTAAAGGCAATTTTGTCCCAGATACGGGGGTCTCCTCCAAGAGTACACCCTTGCACCTTTTCTTCTGAAAACTCACACCCACGGAAGTCAACTATGATGTAGGAAATAAGGAACTCCTGGCGATCAAAGAGGCGCTTGTGGACTGGTGTCAATGGCTGGAGGGAAGTATGCACCCATTCACCGTTTTAACCGACCATCGGAACCTAGAGTACATTAATGGTGCACAACGGTTAAACGCTCGTCAGGCCCGATGAGCTCTGTTCTTCTCCAGGTTCAACTTCGTGGTCACCTATCGACCCGGGTCCAAGAACGGCAAAGCTGACGCACTGTCTCTCAGTTTCGAGCCTCCTGACCGGGTCAATTACGGAAAGAGTGTGCTACAATCAGAAACAGTGGTGGCGCCAGTATTGTGAGACCTGGCTGAAGAGATCAGGAGGTCGAACGAGGGCACCCCAGTCCCCAGTGGACTTCCAGAAGGTAAGGAGTATGTGACCTCTGAGCTGCGGCAACGTCTATTAACTTTGGCTTATTCTTCCCAAGATTCTGGGCATCCAGGGATACTACTCATCGCATAAAAATACTGGTGGCTCGGGATGCAGGCGGAGATGGAAAACTTTGTGAAGTCCTGTACCGCCTGCGACCAATCGAAAACCCCCAAGCATCTACCGGAAGGTTTGTTGCATCCACTTCCTGTACCTCAGAGGCCATGGTTCATATAGCCATAGACTTTGTTACCGATTTACCACCCTCAGCTGGATATACTACCATACTCACCACTGGAGACCGCAAGGGTGCTGTTTGAGTATGTTTTCAGAACTTTCGGCCTCCCGCAAGATATCATATCGGATCGGGGGCCCCAGTTCATGTCACAAGTGTGGAAGGAGTTCTGCAAGAGGCTGGATATTAACTTGAGCCTGTCCTCGGGCTACCACCCGCAATCGAACGGGCAGGCGGAACGGCTGAATCAGGAGCTGGGCCGATATCTACGTACGTACTGTGCACAACAACAACAGAGGCGGAGCGAATACCTGCTGTGGGCTGAGTATGCACAGAACTCATTAATCCATTTGTCTACTGGTCTAACGCCATTCCAGTGTGTTTTAGGATACCAGCCAGCGTTATTCCCCTGGTCCGAGGAACCAGCCTCCATAACCGCCGTGGAAAACTGGTACCAATGGAGTGCCAGGGTGTGGGAGAGCGCCCATGTACGCATCAATAGGGCAGTGCACAGACAACAGCTTCAGGCAAACAGGCGCAGACTCCCTTACTGCGACTATGAACCCATGGTTCCCAGCTGGTGTGGCTATCAACCCGGGATCTGAGGCTAAAGCTCCCGTGCAGAAAGCTAAGTCCCAGGTACATCAGTCCATTCAAGGTCCTACGCAGAATCAACGAAGTGTCCTATCGTTTACAGCTGCCCGCTCACTACCGGATTTCTCCAACCTTCCACGTCTCCGTGCTAAAACCACACCACGTCCCTGCAGCAACCGCCGGACCCACACAGGGACCCCTCTGTCTCATTGAACTAGAGGACGGCCCGGCCTACGAGGTTGGGACATCCTGAACTCTCGTTGATGTAGGGGTGGACTAGAGTACTTGGTGGACTGGGAGGGGTACAGCCCAGAGGAACAAAGCTGGGTAAAAGGCAAAGACATACTGGATCTCATGCTCATCGAGAACTTTCATGCCAATCGCCCTGACCGACCGGCGCCTCGCCCCGAGGAAGACCCCAGAGGACGCCAGGAGGCGTCACTAGAGGGGGGTACTGTAAGGGAGTCAACTCAGGCTGTTGGCCACTGGTGGGAGCCATCGCCTGAGTACTAGTGTCTACTTCCGGTGCTGGGTAATTGGGCGTAGCCACCTTATATAAGACCACGCCACAATGACACCACGTGATGTATTGTTTTCCCAACATACTGAGCATGCTAACAAACCCTCTCATTTTGGATTACTGGCTTTAGCTTTGGACTGTCTCTCGTTTACTCTTTGAACACTGATTTGGATTTGTTTGCTACTAGCTCTCTGCCTTTGTCAATAAACTTTGTGAGTTAAATCTCTACATTGTGTTTGCATACATGGACCCTTGCTAACCCTCGGGCATCACCAACGTCACAAATATAGCCATGAGTCGTTTTGGGACAGATGTAACAAATTTTTCCACACCTGGGGGATCCTCTGCCATTCTTCCTTGCAGATCCTCTCCGGTTCTGTCAGGTTATGTGGTAAATGTTGGTGGACAACAGTAACTGGCAGATAAATAGATAAATAAAATAAATTTTCAATTTTATAAGTCGGATACAGTGGTGTGAAAAAGTGTTGGCCCCAAACCCTTTCACACACAGGGCCATGTAGTTTTGGATTTTGTTTTCCTTTAATAATAAAAACCTTCATTTAAAAACTGTGTTTTTTGTTTACTCACGTTATCTTTGACTAATATTTAAATTTGTTTGATGATCTGAAACATAAAGGTGTGACAAACATGCAAAAAGATTAGAAATCAGGAAGGGGCCAACACTTTTTCACACCACTGTATATGGACTAAACAGAGTACAATTGTAAGGAATCAGTCTCATTTGGTCCATCATGCAGTAACTCATATTTAAGTAACTCAAACTTAAATAGGCTGCCGTTGGACTTTGACATGGAACAGGAAACACTCCATAAGAATTCAGTCGTGTCTGGTGATCAGGTGGAATTACATTCCTTTCAACAACATATAACAAAATGTTTTTCTCCACATATCCCACCTTGGAAGGTTGTGGTCAGCTATGGAGTTGGAGGGGGTTATGGGTTCTGCTCAAGGAGTCAACAATGACGGATATACAAAATGCACATGACATTTATTCATTCATTCATTCATTCATCTTCTTACCCGCTTATTCCCGAATCCGGGGTCACGGGGGTCTGCTGCGCCTATCCCAGCACACAAAAGATTTTAATGCAAGGAAATGAGGAAAGTGTCAGAGTGGGAGGGGGGAGCAGGATCGGGGATAAAGAGCGCACACAAACGCAGGATTGGCGGGTATGAATAGTCCATTTTATTAGGGAAAAAAAATAAATAAATAAATAAAAAACAACGAGATTTAAACTAAAGAAAATACCGCAAAAATAAGACGTAAAGACTTGACGAGACATGAACGATAACATGAACATGACATGACATGAAAACCTGAGACATTCAGGGAAAAGGTGAGATGATCCAATGGCCCCCAGGAGAAAACTGCAGGCTTATAAAACACTCGAATCAGCGCTTGACGAGACTCAGCTTCTCATGCACACACACGAGAGCGCTCAACCGCAGCCAAGAACCTGAACCTGACGAGAAAGGGGGAACCTGAACATGACGAGAAAGGGGGAACCTGAACCTGACGAGGAAGGGGGGACCTGAACATGATGAGAAAGGGGGAACCTGAACCTGAACATGATGGGAAAGGGGGAACCTGAACCTGAACATGACGAGAAAGGGGGAACCTGAACCTGATGAGAAAAGGGGAACCTGAACCTGATGAGAAAAGGGGAACCTGAACCTGAACATGACTAGAAAGGGGAACCTGAACCTGAACATGACAAAAAAAGGGAAAACCTGAACCTGAACATGACAAGAAAGGGGAACCTGAACCTGACCAAAAAGGGGGGACCTGAACCTGAACCTGACGAGAAAGGGGGAACCGGAACCTGAACCTGATGAGAAAGGGGGAACCTGAACCTGAACCTGACGAGAAAGGGGGAACCTGAACCTGAACATGACGAGAAAGGGGGAACCTGAACCTGAACATGACGAGAAAGGGGAACCTGAACCTGATGAGAAAGGGGGAACCTGAACCTGATGAGAAAGGGGAACCTAAACCTGAACATGACGAGAAAGGGGGAACCTGAACATGAACATGACGAGAAAGGAGGAACCTGAACCTGAACATGATGAGAAAAGGGTAACCTGAACTTGAACCTGAACATGACGAGAAAGGGGGAACCTGAACCTGATGAGAAAAGTGGAACCTGAACCTGAACATGACGATAAAGTTGAACCTGAACCTGAACATGACAAGAAAGGGGGAACCTGAACCTGAACATGACGAGAAAGGGGGAACCTGAACTTGATGAGAAAAGGGGAAACTGAACCTGAACATGATGAGAAAGGGGAACCTGAACCTGAACGACAAGAAAGGGGGAACCTGAACATGAACATGATGAGAAAGGGAGAACCTGAACCTGAACATGATGAGAAAGGGGGAACCTGAACCTGAACCTAAACATGACGAGAAAGGGGGAACCTGAACCTGATGAGAAAAGGGGAACTTGAACCTGAACATGACGATAAAGGGGAACCTGAACATGAACATGACAAGAAAGGGGGAACCTGAACCTGAACCTGACAAGAAAAGGAAACCTGAACCTGACGAAAAAGGGGGGACGTGAACCTGAACATGACGAGAAAGGGAAACCTGAACCTGAACCTGATGAGAAAGGGGGAACCTGAACCTGAACATGTCGAGAAAGGGGGAGGTTGAACCTGAACATGATGAGAAAGGGGGACCTGAACCTGAACCTGAACATGACGAGAAAGGGGGAACCTGAACCTGACGAGAAAAGGAGAACCTGAACATGACGAGAAAGGGGAACCTGAACCTGAACATGACAAGAAAGGGGGAACCTGAACCTGAACATGACAAGAAAGGGGAACCTGAACCTGACCAAAAAGGGGGGACCTGAACCTGACGAGAAAGGGGAACCAGAACCTGAACCTGATGAGAAAGGGGGAACCTGAACCTGAACGAGAAAGGGGGAACCTGAACCTGAACCTGAACATGACGAGAAAGGGGGAACTTGAACATGATGAGAAAAGGGAAACCTGAACCTGAACATGACGAGAAAGAGGAACCTGAACCTGAACATGACAAGAAAGGGGGAACCTGAAGTTGAAAATGACGAGAAAGGGGAACCTGAACATGACGAAAAAGGGAGGGCCTGAACCTGAACCTGACGAGAAAGGGGTAACCTGAACCTGAAACTGATGAGAAAGGGGGAACCTGAACCTGACGAGAAAGGGGGAACCTGAACCTGAACATGACGAGAAAGGGGGAACCTGAACCTGAACATGACGAGAAAGGGGAACCTGAACCTGAACCTGATGAGAAAGGGGGAACCTGAACCTGAACCTGATGAGAAAGGGGAACCTAAACCTGAACATGACGAGAAAGGGGGAACCTGAACCTGAACATGACGAGAAAGGGGGAACCTGAACATGATGAGAAAGGGGGAACCTGAACCTGAACATGACGAGAAAGGGGGAACCTGAACCTGAACATGATGAGAAAGGGGGAACCTGAACCTGAACCTGAACATGACGAGAAAGGGGGAACCTGAACCTGATGAGAAAAGGGGAACTTGAACCTGAACATGACGATAAAGGGGAACCTGAACCTGAACATGACAAGAAAGGGGGAACCTGAACCTGAACCTGAACATGACGAGAAAGTGGAACCTGAACCTGAACATGACAAGAAAGGGGGAACCTGAACCTGAACCTGATGAGAAAGGGGGAACCTGAACCTGAGCATGACAAGAAGGGGAACCTGAACCTGAGCATGACGAGAAAGGGGGAACCTGAACATGACGAGAAAGGGGAACCTGAACATGACCTGAACATGACGAGAAAGGGGAACCTGAACATGACCTGAACATGACGAGAAAGGGGAACCTGAACATGACCTGAACATGACAAGATAGGGGGAACCTGAGCATGACGAGATAGGGGGAACCTGAGCATGACGAAATAGAGGGGAACCTGAGCATGACGAGAAAGGGGGAACCTGAGCATGACGAGAAAAGGGAAACCTGAGCATGACGAACCTGAGCATGAAAAACCTGAGCATGAAAAACCTGAGCTTGAATAACCTTAGCATGAATAACCTGAACATGAATAACCTGAACATGAATAAGGACGGGGACAAGGCAACACAACTAATTGAACTAAAAAAAACCTGAGGCTGAGGCTATAAGCAAAACTTAAAAAACTCAAACACTGAAGGAAAAAATAAAATAAATAAATAAATACTCAGCCAGATAAACATAGAAGGAAAAAATGGGTGTCCAGGTCCATGAACAATCCAATACCCAGAAAGGGTATGATCGAGGCGAGGCTTCCCAGCCTCTGTGACAGGAACCGGGCGAGGCCTCCTAGCCTCCGTGACAGGAACAGAACAAGACCTCCTAGCCTCTGTGACAGGAACAGAACGAGGCCTCCTAGCCTCCGTGACAGGAACAGAATGAGGACTCCTAGCCTCCGTGACAGGAACAGAATGAGGCCTCCTAGCCTCCGTGACAGGAACAGAACGAGGCCCCCAGGCCTCCATGACAGAAACAGAACAAGGCCCCCAGACCTCCTCAGGAGCAGAACGAGGCCCCCAGGCCTCCTCAAGAGCAAAACAAGGGCGGCCCAGAAAGACCAAAGCCTCCACTGGGGTGTGGAGGTCGCATGTGGTGAGGAGATAAGCCAAAAGGTAGAGGAGGTCCTCACTGAGACATTGGTCCAAATCCCAGACTTGGGCTACCCAGTCCAGTGCCTTCCCCGTTAAGTGTAAGAACACCAGTCCACATTTGCTCCTGGGCATGGTGTAAGCGTGTGACTGGGATTGAAAAAACGCCTCACACTCCCGCACGAACCTCTGAAGGGAAATGTGCACTAAAGGTGGTGACTGATGGATATTGGGTTTTATTTGTTGTAAAAAAAAACAACTAAATTAGTTCCCAGCTTCACATTTAAAAAAATAAAATGTTTGTAATCAGGCTGCTGTGGTTTTCTGAAAGTGTAAGGGGGCATTGTAAAGAACTGAGTGGCCTCATTGACATTATACTGACAATAATGTTTCCATCTTTATGCTTCAGGTTATCAGCGCGGTTGTTCACACATGATTGTATGCTTCACTGCAGTAAAACAACGTATTGTCAGCAGATGGCTTTATAGCTATATATATATATCTTTAAAGCTCTTCTTTCACTGCTTCTGTCGGTCTTCCTGACACTGCTGACCTTAGAAACACTGCTCTGCCAAATGCACAAGCAAACAGACAAAGCACCTCTTTTTATTCTTCCTTCATTGATTATTAGGGAAAGCAGAAAAGGACAAGGGCAATCTGTCTTTTTGTGGGTCTACGTCTGGGGCCCAACAGAACATGATTGTGATTCTTCAGTTTCTCATACTTGTTCCTTTCATTTACCAATGAGAACATAATGACCTTCATTATCCATTAGCACATGTTAAATGTTCAATAGTAAATTATGGTCATTACAAAACTATTATGAGTTTAAATACATCATTTGGCAGGCACTCTTATCCAGAGCGTCTTATATTTTTCATTCATTCATTCATTCATTCATTCATTCATTCATTCATTCGTTCATTCATTCATTCATTCATTTATCTTATTACCGCTTATTCCCTAATTCTGTGTCACGGGGAACTATCCCAGCACACATAGGCTGAGAGATTTGCCATTTGAGATTTGCCGTCTCAGGGCAACACATTCAACCAAACAACCATTCACACACACATTCACTCCTTTGGACAATTTAGAATCACCAATCGACCTAATCCGCATGTTTTTGGACTGTGGGAGTAAACCAGAGTACCCTGTGGAAACCCATGCAAGCGCGAGGAGAACATGCAAACTCTGCACAGAAAGATCCCCTGCTCGGGGACCTTCTTGTTGTGAGGCGACCGTGCTATCCACAAAGCCACCGCACCGCCCATAGCACCTACCCATATTTAGCTCTTTTATACAACTGAGCAATTGGCAGTTAAAGCCAATTGCTCAGGGGCAATTGCTCAGGGGCCCTCAGTGGCATCTTGGTCGTTTCTGGGAATCTTCAAGGTATCAGTCTAACACCTTAACCACTGAGCCTTCTCTTCCCTATAAGTTTGATAAAAGTAGATTTACTAATAATTTATGTTTGGTTCTGCTTTTTAAAAATGTATTTGCTGGAGCTCAGAAGTGGGTAGCCATCACCAGTGACATGTACAAAGTATTTGCTCTCACCAGACAAGTGGTCATAGAGGAATTGCCATGTGGTGGGGTTTGCCGGATCCACGATGCATTGCAATTCACTCAAAGGGTGTTCATTTAGAACAAACAGGCAGGCTAGATGCAGGTCACAAGCAGTCAGATCAAAGTAGCAAACAAATCCAAATTCGCAAGACAATAATCCAAATCAGCTAAACAGAAATATATCCAAAAACTAGTAACAGGCAGATCAAACAAAAAAACACGCTTAGTATGGTCAAAGAAAATCAATACTTCGCACATGGCATAGTATGCGGATAAGTTGATTGTGCGGAACCCCACGCGTTAGAGGAATAGCATCCTTGAAAGATTATTAGTTTATTCAACAGAATATAAAAAAATATACATTAAATAGAAATATTACTCGGGTAAAAAAACCAAATTGTTGTTATTGTTGAGAACATTGGTACCATATTTGTTTATTTATTGAGCTTGCATCCATGATTTCAATGCTTATCTGAAGGATGAGCTAGTTGCCTACCTTCCGCCCAGATGGCAGGCAATTATTTAAGTTCACTACTTTGTAATATGAGGATCACATATATAACATATACAGTATAGTGATTTTCTGTTTATATCTTTCTTACCTATTGTCTATTATCATAGGTAACAAATAGGTAACTCACAGTGTGGCGTTAAATTGAAGTGAATTAAAAACCACTCATTTAAACTAAATTCTCTCTTTCGCCCTCTGTGCACTCCAAGCAGACTCCTTAACCCTGAATTAGGGAAAATCGAGTTAAATGAATGATTTATCAGGTCATTTAACAAATTTTTTCCGGGCAAGAGGCAGGGGTACTCCCTGGACAGGTCACCAGTCCATCGCAGGGCACACAGACGAACAAACACACACACATTCACTCCTATGATCAATTTAGAATCACCAAATGAACCTAATCTGCATGTTTTTGGACTGTGGGAGGAAACCGGAGTACCTGGAGGAAACCCATGCAAGAGCAGGGAGAACATGCAAACTCCCAACAGAAAGATCCTTGGCCTGGTGAGCAAACACGAGACCTTCTTGTTGTAAGGCAACCGTGGTAAGTTTCAATTGACAGTTTATTAATATTTGTAATTTACTGTTGTTTTGCATTGTTCTGGTTTTGCAAATTCCAATAACTATGTAATTTTCCTTTGTGTTGTTTTCTCTGTTATCTCCTGCACTTTTCCTGCACTGCACTTGTAGGTAGCACCTGTCGTCCTGGAGAAATGTTGTTTCATTTCACTGTGTACTGCTCTGCCATATATACTTGAAATGTCAATAAAACTTCTTTGAGTTGACATTTGACTTAGGGGTCCCTAGAGATCTGTTTTATATGTAGTAAAAGTGCAGAATGGGTGTGGTAAGGGTCTCAACATCATATTCATATTCAAGGAGTACAAGGATGCAATCTTTTGTATTACTGATCAGAAACCCAAAGAGCCTGCTTAAGAAAATACATTTGTATTAAAAAGAAAAACAAAAATAAGAAAATACCAGAATAATTTGTAAAATAGAAATAATAATAATTAATTAACAATTTTTATTGTAAACATTCTGAAATATAGACATATAGTAATATAGTAGTTTAAAGTGTAATAGTAGTCTATTTTTATTCAGTCCAAAGTATATTTGGGGTAAATTAAAATCACATTATACCCACCAGAGGGCAGTGTAGACCATCAATATACGTTCCACTTCCACCAGGATAAAGCTGTTGCAAGTAGGTAAAAGATTTACACAGATGTTTTGAAGACCTGTTTTGTAAAAAAAAAAAAAAGTTTATATATGTAAAAAAAATGTGTATACACTTGTAATGCTTTATTTTAATCTTAACTTATTCTATTCTTCTTGTATGGATACTACTTTTAGCTTTCATCAATTCATTGTACACAACTGCACACCTCAAAAAATTACACAAAAATGTAAGTATATTTTTGCCAATTACCAACTGCAAATTTACCTTTTTATGTTACAAAAAATGTGAATTTAAATTCTATTTGAAAAATAGACTAATTAAATGAAATTTTGAAAAAGTTGAGTTTAAAAAGTTCTGTTTATATTTAAAAAAAAAAGTATTTTAAAATACACTATATGGCCAAAATGTGGGCTGTTACAAGAACAGCCAGGTGTTTCCTTTCAATGACATTAAAAGGGTCAAACACTGCTCCAGGATGAGAATAACTCTCTGTATAAAGCCTTATAGAGATGGTGAGTTATAGTTGGAATAGAAATCCTAACCCTGACTAACTTCAAGATCTTATGCAACAATAGTGTCAGAATTCACTAATAACATTATGGCAGAAAACAACTCTTCACAGCCACAATTTAGTGGAAAGTATTTGCAGAAGTGTCAATGTTATTACAGGGGTAAGAGTAAGACTAAACCTGGAAAAGCAGTCTCATAGAAGAAATAAGAAATCTTTTGCAGAAAAGATACAGTTCAGTAAAAGGTAATACATGAATCATTCTATATGAAGACTTTGTATTTCTCTCCCTAAGCTATATATACTTTACTTTATATAAAGAACTAAGTCATTCTCCATCAAAATACCACTCAAAAGACCACATTATTAGCTTACTACCTGATGATGCAGATAGTAAGTGCATGGATGTGGACGTGGCAACCGTTTGTGTAGACTTGCTGAAAGAGGCGTCCCCATGGACATTGTGGCTGTTAGCTATGTTTTCATAACCTCATTACACTGCCATTCTCCTCTGGGTTGTGCAGTATGGATGTAAGAAGAGATTTGGATTGGTTTACACACAGCCTGGTGTACCATGGGGAGGGCAAGGGACGGTTTTTTATTACTGAGCTTTGCCACCCACATGGTAGAACACAGGGACACACTTAAACAGGCACACTGGAGGAGCAGCAATGTACTGTTTTTTTTTTCTTTATAGCTAGATTCAGGAATTTAAGCGGCATCAAGACGCTTTGAAAAAGTCGTTTTAACCCCGAAAATGTGTGTAATCCGTCCAATCAAGAAACATTACATCAAAGATGGGTAATGTTATTTAGAAATAGAAATAATGCTATATAAACGCTCATTGTGTGTATGATAGAAAAATGTTACAATGCTAAAGACAATGCTAGCGATGTTGACAAGCCAATGCAAGTTTTTTCATAGCTAGATTTTGAGCTTGGATAAACATTTGCAATGTGTTCCATGCTTGAAAGTGAGCTCAATCATCTCTCGACTGGGACTGTTCATGAGTATAGAGGAGAGAGTTGCCATCATGCTCTGCAGCATACAGTGACAGCAAAGTTAAGCATTGAATGGCCAGACAAAATTAGAGACATGCAAAAAGAGTAAACTAGACACAAAATTTTTAAGAACCATGGTAAAGTTCTCCCTAAGTTGCAGAGGTGCAATAAGCAGTACTCTAGAGTCATATGTCACTTAAATATAGTCAATAATAGTAAGTACAGTTATGTGGCTTAGCCCACTTAGCCCATACATATGCAGATCTTCAGAAGTACCTACCCTGCCACTTCCAGGTCCAAGGGGATGTTGGGAAACCAGAGCTCCTTCAGTGCCTAAGATCTCCTGGGCTCCTTGGGGCTTTGACTAATGGACTAATGGGCCTTTGGCCATATGGTTCACCCAGAACAGGTTCAACTGATCGGTTAGCTGTCTCACAGGAGCTGAGGTGAGAGGACCTTGCACCACTGGAAATGTTTTTCAGGATATTGATTTACTGGTTGTAAGTTTACCAAAAACAGCCTTGTGAGACTTGCTTAGTCTATGTTCTTTGTATGTTCATGTGATTTTGTATATAATTTTTAACAGTTCTAAATAAACTGCACATTGGCTAAAGTCACTTTCCTCAAGTGAAGTTTCATTACAGAGCACTCAACCTAAAAAATGAACCCAGCAGTTAGTCAACTGCGCCACCTTTGTCAGAGCAACTCCATTTACAATCATGTTTTGGACTTTTGTGGACTGTCCAACCTCATGGGGTTTAATGGCATTGCTTTGAAGGGCTTTTGTTTGATTTGAGGTGTGAGATGCAAAGGGGAAAATTCCCAGGTCCCTGGCGGACTATGCAGGACATTTGCAGCTAAGTGGTTCCTTATTCACTGTGGGGTTAACAAATGAGGAACCCTGCAAACCCCACTATTGTGTGCTCCTTCACAGGCAAGTTGCAAGATGACTGTTACCCCACAGTCAAGTTCCTCGATGGCTGCCACTCCACAGTCAAGCTCCACCATGAGTGCCACTCCACAGTCAAGATCCACGATGGATTCTGCTCCACAGTCAAGCTTAAAGTAGGATCACCCTGAGCCTGCCATGCCAGGAAGGGCTCACCCCAAACCTGCAATGTCAGGGGGGCTTACTCTGATCCTGTCAAACCAGCGGGGGCTCACTCCAAGCATGCCAAGCCAGAAAGGATCCCCTCAAGTCTGCCATGCCAGAGGGGGCTCACCTTGAGCCTGCTATGCCAGGGGGGCTTTCCCTGAACTTACTACACAAAGACTAATGTTGTTATATATGCTGAGCCAAAGACTAACATTGTTATGTTTGTAAATTGCTTTATACCAGTAGTATATACACTACCAGCAGTGTATTTGTTTGACTTGCTATAAACCTAATTATTTTTGTTATGTTGCCATGTCAGTGATTGCTTTTGGTACACCAGACTTGCCATGGTCCACAATTATGCCGGCCTCACCATGGTACTAATTTATACATACATAAATAAATAAACTGCACATTTGGTTCTAAAGACTGTTTGCAACAGTTGAGTTTTATTACAGCACACATTAATAATGTTTTATCATCTGGATCTGGCCAAAACAGGAACAGTGACATGGCTTACATGGCCTGTTTACTATGCCCTGGTCGATAAACAGGTCAAAGAATAAAAATAATGTAAATCATCTTAATGCAGTGTCCTATTCCTTCGGGGAATCAGGATTACATTCGTATTTAGAATATAATTACAATAAGGCTATGGAAAGTCTGTGTATTTGTGTGTTCTGACCTTTTTTTAAGGACACTTAAAGGACACATTTATATTTCTAACATTTACACCAACATTTATTTATACATGTCCTACACTACATTTACATTTACATTTACAGCATTTGGCAGACGGTCTTATCCTGAGCGAATTACATTTGATCGCTTTTGTAGAGAACACAAATGAGCAATTGTGGGTTAAGGGCCTTGTTCAAGGGACCACAGTGGTTGCTTGATGGAGGTGGGAATTAAACCCCAGTCTTTCTGGTATCAGTCCAACACCTTAACCACTAAGCCACCTTTTCCCAAACCACTTCCTGTGGTAGTACCATTTGTACTTGTACTTTTTGTAACCAAAATTAAGCCTTTCTGGATAACTAACAAAGTTATTTCAAAAATATTTTTGAAACAGTCATGTCTATACATTTTTCAGGCAGACCCTCAGCAGCTAATGCCCTAAATTCAAACCTTTCTCTAAACATACTTGCAGTATTGCTGACTGCTAGACAAACACACATGGTATAGCCATATAGGGCCATATTCTTTTTTCTCTCTGTTTTGCCCATTTAGAGAGCAGCATTAACCAATGTTGAAGATGGAAGGCAGATAACCAAGTGCAAAACTGGGTGGAGTCGTGAGTATGTGTTGATGGATGAAGTCTAAATTACAGCAAAGGTGGTGAGAGCCATTGAGGAGACTTAAATGCCCAAAAGAAGCTGAGAAACACAAGTGTCTCAGTCATTAAGACTTTTACCCTACTCTGCTTCTTGACATGTATTAGATAATTAACACACTGACAATACTTTTAGAATAGATAGTAAATATCAACACATTGGAACTGTTAATAATAATGAAAGGTTTCATCATGTTGAAAGAAATGTTTATGCCTCTGAGAATCTGTCCATGGTTACGCTTTATACTTTAGAAATAGTAAAATGGCAAACAATATATCTAAACTATTATTAACTATTATTAAGTGCAACGCAGGTGGCATGGCCCTTATTAGCAGTTTCACATTTATTGAATGTAAATATTTCTCATTAATCCATGCACATTCTTCTTCAGATGCCGCCTTTATATATTTATAAATTTGTGTGCAGTCGATCGGTCTGATTAAATTAGGAAAACCGGCGATCGCTGCACAATGTTCTTAAATGTTTGACCTAAATACCTGGTAGACATGTGGTAGATTACTTTGTAGTCTATATATAGCAAATACGTACTTTATTTTCTAACTGATAAAACACAAAAAATGTGTGTAGGCCAGACATGAAATTGCCGTGGAGTAAACACCATTATTTTCACATAAATTTCCCTGTGAGTAAATCTGTGTTGAAACATAAGGCCCCAGGTCCCCATTACTCTGTGGTCCAGTTCTAGTAGTAGTAGGGGCTTTTAGCAGTGGACAGAGGTGTCAGAGAAACTTTTGCAACAAAAACCAAGCTTTAGCTACTGTGTGTTCTGTTTAGTTGATATTTTAATGTAGATTTTACATAAAGTTCATTAATTCTTTTGGATATGGGGTTGAATATAGACATACAGACAGTACATGCTGTAAATGTCCATCTGTAAAATTTAGTACCTAAATGGAAGTTGTGGCCTTTTTTCTCATCTGTTTTAATTTATATCTCACAGTTTGTCATCCTTTACTGGCATGTCCCATTTACCCACTCAGTTTGATTAGACTTAATCTACAAAAAGTCAATTTAAAGCATGAACAAATGTGAAATCGTTTCCAGATGTCCTGCACAGTTCAGCTAGACAAAGCCATATCACATAAAGAATATGAGCTAGAGAGTCTTTTTATATTATAATGATGTGATTTGATAAACGTGAATCATTGCATGTCAACTAATTCATGGAAACTATCAAAGTCAATTCAAGGTCTGTTTGGGGCATAATATATCAGAGGGAAGAAATTATCTTTGTTCTGTTTGTAGGTATCATTTAGGTTAACCCCCAAGGTGTGAGATGACTGATCTTGCTGTAAAGAGTGTGTTGCTGATGTTTAACCTGTCAATTGGCAACTTTTCTTTTCTTTATTTACCTTTATGCACACATAATTTCTCTCTAAATAAAAGGTGCCTTCCAGGACTGTAACTACTTGTGTAATACATAACTGCAGTGTTATTGTCAAATATTTTTAGTACATTTAGTACATTTAGTACAGGTTTTTAATTTGTTAGGATGGGAGCCTAAACATTTTTATTAAAAAAAGGTTGATGGTGTCTGGCTAGTGATCAAAAAAAGTAATTGTCAGCTTTTGATTAATATCTATTCTTATCTTAATAACACTACTATAGTTGCTTTTTTAATTGTATTGTTATAATAGTGCACAGATACAAAAGGCAGCAGTAAGGCAAGTAAACCAGCAATATGAAAGCTATCAAAATGGTTTGGACATTTAAAAATAAATCAGCCCCAAACCAAAAATGTCTTGTAAAATGTATTTAAATAAATCCAAAACAGTTTTATGGCACTTTCCAAAAAAACAAAAAGGTCATCCATGGAAACATGCAATGGAAAGTTTGAACAAACAACAGTCTTAAAGCAACAATTATTTGAATCTAACATTTTCTTGACTAAAACAGTTTGTTGTGTTTATGAGCGGAAAGGGCATTCTTACATCTGCTTAAAAGATGACATTCACCAGCAGCTCTCCAGCTTTAGACCTAGACCTGTTCCTCTTTCTATCAGCTCAAAAGTGTAAACATCTTGGCAGTAGTGGTGTCTGGTGGACTTTAAAGTCAGTAGGCATAATGTGGTCCTGCTCTTTCTTCCTGTTTACTTTAAAAAAGGACTGAATGACAACCCAATCAGCTATTTCTATTAACAACAAAGCTTATAAATTTGTATGTGTGTGGTTGTAATGATTATGGTTCACATTCTTGTTTTTATAAAATTTCATAATCTTGTTTTTATAAAATTTTATGTTTATGTTTCTTGTTTCATGCCTAATATTTATGTTTCTTATTTCATATTTATAAACATTGTTTAATGTTTAGTTATGTTTAAGGTTTGAGATCATGTTCCTTTGTTCATGGTTTTGTCACATGATCCCTTTGCCTTATCTTCTTCTCCTTTCGGCTGCTCCAGTTAGGGGTCGCCACAGTGGATCGCTCTTCTCCACACTACCCTGTCCTCTACATCTGCCTCTTTCACTCCAACTACCTGCATATCTTCCTTCACCACATACACAAACCTCCTCTTTGGTCTTCCTTTTTTTCTCCTGCCTGTCATTCTTCTATAAATATACTGCATGTCCCTCCTCTGCACATGTCCAAACCATCTCAACCTAGCCTTCCTCTCCTTGTCTCAACCTACATGCTACATGTTGTCACCCTACCCTATAGTCCTGCACATAAGAATACAAGATATTGTTGTCACATGCATTACACAGCAAGTACTTGTTTTAAGAGGGTGTGCAGACTTTCATTCATTCATCTTCTTACCTGCTTATTCCGGAATCTGGGGTCACGGGGGTCTGCTGCGCCTATCCCAGCACACATAGGGCAAAAGGCGGGGGTATAGCCTGGACGGGTATATGGACAATTTAGACTCACCAATCCACCTAATCTGCATGTTTTTGGACTGTGGGAGAAAACTGGAGTACCCGGAGGAAAGCGCAGGGAGAACATGCATACTCCGCACAGAAAGATCCCGTCCCAGGATTTGAACCCAGGACCTTCTTGTTGTGAGGCAACCGTACTAACCACTACAACACTGCGCCGCAGGCATATTATTTTTTTTATTTTAAAAAAAAATTGATTTCAGTTTGTCATTTATTTAAATTGTACAGGGTATAGTTTTCATTAGAGGTGGAAAAACTGAAATTATTATATATATATATAATTTTTTACAACACAAAAACCTGCCATTTTAACATGTAGTGTGTAGACTTTTTATATCCACTATATATTCTTGAATTTCGGTTATTCCGCTGCTGTGAGTTCACTAAGCTATGTCAAACTAAGCCAAGCTAAGTCAAATTAAGTTTAGTTTATGTTCATTGTCAAGTCAAGTTTATTTTGTTGTTTGACATAATTGCATATATTAGTTCAGAAATACTCAGTGGAATCAGGGTCTAATTAACAATAACAATAACAATAACCTTATTCAACAATAATATTTAATAATTAAATGTATAACTTTAGAGAGTAAGTTACTGTTATTAAAGGATACAATATTCATTTCAAAATCATTAGATATAATTAATTCATTCATTCATTCATTAATTCATTAATTCATTTATTCATTAATTCATTTATTCATTCATTCATCTTCTATCCCGCATATTCCCTAGTTCAGAGTCACAGGGGTTTGCTGGAGTCTATTCCAACTTACATTGGGTGAGAGGTAGAAGTACAGGTCACTTGCACTTGTATACACACACACACACACACACACACACACACACACACACACACACACACACACACACACACACACACACACA
>JAOTRA010050388.1:0-19785 GCA_026260255.1 Pseudolaguvia tuberculata | reverse complement strand
GAAAACCTCAGCCCTCTTGTTCACCGTGAATGACTCTCACCAGGAGAGGGCTACCTTTTACCTCACCCATGCTCCTATAACGCCCCTCATCCTGGGGTATCCTTGGGTGGTCAAGCATGACCCTTTCATTTTGTGGAAGCAAAGAAAGATTGTTCAGTCCCCACAGTGCCAGCAACGTTGCATAAGTAAACCAGCAACGTTGAGTGCAGTTCCCTGTTTGTCAGGGTATACTTGCCCAGATAACGTTCCTTTATGCTATCACGATTTAGCGGAGGTGTTTAGCAAAGAAACAGCTGCTGCCCTGCCGCCGAGAGATAGACTGTGGAATCGGGTTAGGGTTAGAACCCCCCCCAAAGAGCCGAGTCTATCCCCTGTCCAGACCAGAGAGGGAGGTCCTGGATAAGTATATTGAGGAAGCGCTTGCAGCGGGGCACATTAGACCCTCCTCATCACCTGCCGGGCGGGGTTCTTTTTCTTATTACTAAAAAGGACAGAAGCTTACGACCCTGTATTGACTATCGAGGGCTGAACAGTGTGACTGTTAAAAATCACAACCCACTGCTTTTGGTGCCCTCCACCCTCGAACAATTAAAAGAAGCACGCTTATTTACTAAGTTTGACTTACATAGCGCCTATAACTTGGTGAGGATTCGCAAAGGAGGCAAGTGGAAAACCGCCTTTGTTACCCCTAAGGGGCACTATGAATATTTGGTTATGCCATATGGACTTTGCAATGCGCCGGCAGTGTTTCAGTCGTTTGTCAACGACGTCCTACGAGAGTTTCTCAATGTCTGTGTCATTGTGTACATTGATGATATCTTAATCTATTCACAGGATGAAGAACAGCATAAGGGGCATGTCCGAGCTGTCTTGCAGCGGCTACTGGAGAACAGGTTGTTTGTTAAAGCTGAAAAATGTGACTTCCACTTTGCTGAGCTACGGTTCTTAGGATATGTTGTGAACACAAAGGGCGTCGCTATGGAACCAGGAAGGGTTTTAGCTGTGAAAAACTGGCCAGCACCTCGAACTATCAAGCAACTACAGCGCTTTCTGGGTTTCACAAATTTCTACAGGCGCTTTATAAGAAATTTTAGTAGCACTGCTGCGCCTCTAACCTCCCTCCGTAAGGGCAAGCCCGCTAAGCTGAGATGGACAGAAGCCGCTTCCAAGGCGTTTGACAATCTCAAAAGCAAATTTACAACAGCCCCTATGCTTAAGCACCCCGATCCCTCTCTTCCCTTCGTGGTGGAGGTGGATGCAAGTAATTGTGGAATTAAAGCTATATTGTCCCAGAGGCATGGCTCACCTCCCAGGCTCCATCCCTGTGCCTATTTTTTGAGAAAGCTCGCACCAGCGGATGCCAACTATGACGTTGGGAATAAGGAACTGCTGGCTGTCAAAGAGGCTTTATTAGAGTGGCAGCACTGGTTGGAGGGCAGTGCACACCCGTTCACCGTCCTCACTGATCATAAGAACCTAGAATATGTAAAAGGGGCTCATCGTTTAAATGCGCGACAAGCTCACTGGGCGCTATTCTTTACTAGGTTTAACTTTACTGTTTCTTACAGGCCTGGATCAAGAATGGCAAAGCTGATGCGCTCTCCCGGAGATATGACCTCGAGGAGCACGAAGACGGCACTAAAACTATCCTTGATCCAAGCGTGCTGTGGGATTGAGCGGAAGAGATTCAAGAGGCCAATACTCGCTCAGCCCCACCACGGGGCACACCGCCTGGTAGGATCTTTTTTTCAGATGTTATGGGCTGTCGGAGGATATCGTCTCTGATCGGGGTCCCCAATTCACTTTGAGAGTCTGGGTAGAGTTTTGTAAGCACCTCGACATTAACGTAAGCCTCACCTCTGGGTATCACCCTCAGTCAAATGGGCAAGTAGAGCGTTTGGATCAGGAATTGAGGCGTTACTTATGTACATACAGTTCAAGGGAGCAGCAGCGCTGGAGTGAGTTTCTGCCTTGGGCTGAATATGCGCAGAATTCCCTCCGCCACTCATCTACCGGATTAACCCCTTTCCAATGTGTTTTAGGGTACCAACCTCCCTTATTCCCATGGTCAGGAGAGCCATCCAACGTGCAGTCAGTAGAGGACTGGTATCAAAAGAGTGCGCGCACCTGGGAAGCGGCACATGTGCGGTTGGGCAGAGCGGTGAGAACTCAAAAACATCAGGCCGACAAGCGACGCCGGCCAGCTCCCAATTATCAACCGGGCCAGAGAGTGTGGTTATCCACCCGTCATTTAAAACTCAAGCTGCCTTGCAAAAAACTCAGCCCGAGATACATTGAACCGTTCAAGATTCTGCAACAAATCAATGAGGTAACATACAAACTTCAGCTGCCGGATCATAAGCGCATTAACCCCACCTTTCATGTGTCGCTGTTGAAGTTTTATGTGCCCTCAGGTGGTCCCAACGAGCCACAGCCTGACCCACCGGGTCCCATCGAACTAGAGGATGGTCTGGCATACACTGTGCGAAATATTCTCAGATCCAGAAGGAAAGGAGGTGGCTTGCAATACTTAGTGGACTGGGAGGGTTACGGTCCTGAGGAGCAATCCTGGGTGCAGGCCAGTGACATTCTTGACCCAGCGATACTACAAGACTTTCATGCTCATCATCCCGAATTTCCAGCACCTCGCCCCAGGGGGCGCCCTAGAAGACCGCCAGGAGGCGTTCCAAGGGGAGGGGGTACTGTAAGGACTATGCCTTCGGAGGACCGCCTGCAGAGGGCGCCCTTGCCCGAATTCCTGGTTGAGTTAAGTGGGCGTGGGCTGCCTATATAAGCAGGTGGCTTCCTAAGGCTGATAGCGAAGTATTGTTGCCCTAGGTCTTACTAAGCGAACTCTCTAGTAACTTTGTTGGATTTTCCTTTTGGATTTTGAACTTGGACTTACCTTTTGACTACACTTTTGGATAATGTTTTTGGAATTGTTTGCCTTCCCATTTCCATTCCCAAATAAATTGTTTGTGATTTACTCTGCTCATGGATTCAACTAGTCATTCTCAGACAGCTTCGTTACAAGACGGCACTTGTCAAAGTAGTAAATGATCTTCTATTGGCCTCTGATCAGGGCTGCGTGTCTCTCCTAGTTCTTTTGGATCTTAGTGCAGCTTTCAACACTATAGATCATAACATTCTCCTAAAAAGAATAGAGAAGCTAGTGGGTATAGAAGGGACGGTCCTTGCCTGGCTCAGGTCCTATTTAACAGACCACTATCAGTTTGTAGATTTAAATGGTGACAACTCAGTGCTCACGCCTTAAATATGGGGTTCCCCAAGTTTTGATGCTCGGCCCCCTACAACTTTCATAATATATGCTCAAACTCGGGAACTTGATCCATAAACATGATGTTAGCTTCCACTGCTATGCCGATGACACACAGCTGTACATTTCAGCTTGACCAGATGCGAAACGTCAGTTAGATAAACTGGAACAATGTGTTAATGACATTAGAAGCTGCTAAATAAAAAAAAAACAGAGGTTCTTTTACTGGGACCGCAGTAGCCAGAGATAAGTTTTCTGATCTCACTTTAACATTAGATCTCACTTTAACATTAACCCAGTCAAAGACTTGGTTGTGATCTTAGATTCCAATCTTTCATTTAATGCCCATATAAAAACATAGCATTCTATCATCTTAGGAATATCGCTAAAATTAGGAATATTCTACCATTAAATGCTGCAGGAAAACTAGTCGATGCCTTCATCACGTCCAGGCTGGATTCTTTTGTAACCGAAAATACAAAAAACATGTTAACCTGGGGAACAGAGACACGGAAGAAAAGACAGAAGAGGCAGGCAAAACGGGTCAGGGCACCAGGGAGCAACCAAGACGGGGGAAAAAAATGGAACGGGGAAAAAGCCAGGGAACACTAGGGACAGAAACCATGCACAAGAGTACGGAAGAAGAGACACAGATAGGGGCCAAACAAGGAACCGAGTAAGGAGAGAGAGAGATACAGGGAGGAAAGAAAGTACACAGTCAACACGACGAAACAAAATAACAAAATAATAAAAACAACAACCTAGAGCGATCAGGACAAAAGGAATTACAAAAACAAAGACACAAACAAACAGGTACAGGAAAACAGACCAATTCAAAGTCTCTAAGGGGGCGCTTGCCTGAGAACTGTCCATGGACAAAACTGGAGAGGCAGAAGGGAACACTGAAGGAGGGGCCGAAAGGGAGCTAGAGCAGGGACCAAAGGGGACGCTAGAGCAGGGACCGAGGGAGACTCTAAAGGGGCTGAGAGAGACTCTAAAGTGACCGAGGGAGACTCTAAATGGACCAAGGGAGACTCAGGCTGGAAGAAAGGGGACTCAGGAGGGAACAAAGGGGACTCAGGAGAGACCAAAGGGGATTCTGAAGGGACCTAAGGGGACACTGAAGGGACCAAAGGAAACATTGAAGGGACCAAAGGGGACTCTAAAGCAGGCAAAGACGAGGGTTCAGAAGCAGGCGAAGACAAGAGCTCAGATGCAGGTGCAGACGAGGGCTCAGATGCAGGCGAAGACGAGGGCTAAGATGCAAGCAAAGACGAGGGCTCTGATGCAGGCGAAGACGAGGGCTCTGATGCAGGTGAAGACAAAGGCTCTGATGCAGACACAGACGAGGGCTCTGATGCAGACGCAGAGGGTTCTGCTCCAGACGCAGAGGGCTTTGATGCAGATGCAGAGGGCTCTGATGCAGACGTAGAGAGCTCTGATGCAGACACAGAGGGCTCTGATGCAGATGCAGAGGGCTCTGATGCACTAGGTCCCAAAACGACCTCCGAAATCCAGTGCACAAAGTGTTCAATATCCACAGGTTGCCGCTAGTATAAATCTCGAACGGCAGCTATAGCCAATAATGCCTTATCACATAATAAAAGTAAAAAAATCTCACACTTACCTTTAGCCGTCGGGAGCCAATGAGGGTGCGCAAAATAACGGTAACACTGGGCAACAAAGTTCAGACACAGTTCCTAATTGCCGTTGCATAGGCGAAACCGGAAGCAGGTGTTTGGAAGCAATTGGGCTAGGAGGTTAGCCTGTCCGGTAAGCGATTGCACTGTCTGGGTATGTAATTGGAGAGCTGCAACTAGCAGGCTAGCCTCTGTTGCATTGAATGCTCTTGCTAGTTTAGCTAAACGTGCAGACAAAAACTCTGGAATAAACGTTGTAATTCACCTTGTTACTTCCCGCTGGATCCGTGGTAGGTGGGTGATTCTGTAACGCCGAGGTGATAGCACAGAAGAGCGCCAGATCCATGATGCAGTGAAGTGGTGAAGATTTTATTCATAAGGAAGGGGTGCAGAGATATATACAGTTAACACGTAAACAAAAACAAAACACGAAGACACGTAGACGAAGACGATGCATGATACGTCTAGACACAAAATGAGAATATATACAAAGCTATATACAAAGTCTTGACAAAACACAACCAAACCAAACTTTCCAAATATCCAAGAATTTCACAAAGACTACTACCAACTCCGTACTTTAATAACCCACGATATGCTGTAACGACGCGGTGATGACGGCGAAGAGAGCCGGATCCATTGTGAAGGGAAGTAGTGATGTTTATTTAGAACGATGAGAGTGCAGATATATATACAGTGAAGTAATCAAAACAAAACAAAACACGAAGACGACGATAACACACGGTGACACAAAATACAATCCGAGAGTATATATATATATATATATATATATCCAAAGTTACAAAGTTACAAGAGTTCCAAAATTACAAGAGTTCCAAAGTTAACATTCACAACTAGAATCACACCGTACTTACAATAACACACGACGCGCTTACCAGCACATCGCCTTAAATATTACGTCATCGTAAATGATACCAAACATGTAGGTGGCGCTTCGTCTGCTGGCGCTGCATAGGGGAGGAGCGCGAGGGGCAAGCCCAGCCAGCCACCTTACACGCGCATACCGGCGCGTCGCCTTAAATATTAAGTAATCGCCCTGGCAACATGACGACGATGCTAAACATGGGGGGCTTCATCTTCTGACGCTGCGCGAGCTGTGACTACAATGTGACTAAAACCAGTGTTGATATCAGTGTAGAGGATCTCTAGCTTCAACCCAAGGAAACATCTTACAGTGCGTTTCAGGCTAATTTAATCTTACTTTAAATTACACACACTCACTATAATTTTTAAGTGAAGTTTATCGAGTTCATTCATTCATCTTCTTACCCGCTTATTTCCGAATCCAGGGTCACGGGGGTCTGCTGCACCTATCACAGCACACATAGGGCGAAAGGCAGAGCGTACACCCTGGACGGATCGCCAGCCCATCTCAGGGCAACACATAGACAAACAACCATTCACACACACATTCACTCCTATGGACAATTTACAATCATGAACATGCAGGGAGAACATGCAAACTCCGCACAGAAAGATCCTGGCCGGGATTCGAACCTGGGACCTTCTTGTTGTGAGGCGACTGTGCTATCCACTACGCCACCGCCCGTTTATCGAGTTATGATTGTTAATATTTTTTCTCTATTCAGGATTATCTTAATTTAATCAGATCCAATTTAACTAATAACTCAAAACTGGAGGAATCCCATGATTCCAGATTTTGAATTTAAGTGACATCCCATTCCTAATCCATAGGATTCAATATGACATCAGTCCACCCTTCGCAGATATAACAGCTTTGACTCTTCTGGGAAGTCTGTCCAAAAGGTGTGTTTATGAAAATTCAGGACTGTGCAAGACAGTCAAGGATATCCACACCAGACTCTTTCATCCATGTCTTTATGAACATTGTTTTGTGCTCTGGTACACAATCATGTTGGAAGAGGAAGGGACCAGCGCCAAACAGTTCACACAAAGTTGGGAGTATGAAATTGTCCAAAATGTTTTGCTATGCTGAAGCATTCAGTGTTCCTTTCACTGGAACTAAGGTGTCAAGCCCAGCTCCTGAAAAACAACCCCCCACCGTAATCAACCCGACCACAAAACTTTACACTTGGCACAATGCAGTTAGACAAGTACCATTCTCCTGGCAACTAACAGATTGCCAGATAGAGAAGTGTAATTCGTCACTCCCAAGAACGCAATGTAAATATAATAGAAATCCAGTGGCAGCGTGCTTTACACCACTGCATCTGACACATTGCACTTAATGATGTATGGCTTGGATGCAGCTGCTCATCAATGGAAACCCATTCCATGAAGCTCTCTGCACACTGTTCTTGGGCTAGAATGAAGGTCCCATTAAGTTTGGAGGTCTGTAGCAAGTGACTTGGCGACCTCTTCCCACTATCCAGACATCCGCTGACCCAGCTCCGTCAGTTTACATGGCCTTCCACTTCATGACTGTGTTGCTGTTGTTCCCAAACACTTCCACATTCTTATAATACTGCTGACAGTTGACTGTGCAACATTTAAGAACAAGAAATTTGTTGCACAGGTGGCATCCTATCACTGTTTAACACTGGAATTCACTGAGTTCCTGAAAGTGACCCATTTTTTAACAAATGATTGATTTTATACACCTGTGGGCATGGAAGTGATTGCTTGTGTCCTGATTCCAATTATTTGGATTTATATATAGTGTATATTGTTTCGTTTTCGTTTTTCAATTTTCTTAGTTTTTTCTTTTTCTGAAATGGGACGAAGGATTCTGTATGCAACAACACTTTTAATACAGTCACGTTCATGAGTTTCCTGAGTGTCAAACCAATTTTTAAAGGCACGAAAAACATATGCATTGCATTTGCAAACAGATTTTTAGCTTTTCAGAAACAAGGAACAAACACACCCCTAGCTCAAACTTCTCAACATAGAGCCCACTTCAGACCACTTTTACCAAATCACAAATCCGTATTTGTATACTTATTTGTAAACATTACCATATTTTAATTGGGTGGACAAGACAGATGTTTTGGTGGATTAAATACACCATTGCCCATGCCTAGAGCCACGCTTGATAGTAACCCTTTAAATTCCAATGAAAACTTGCTGTTTTTAAAGGTGATATCAAATTTACTTTATTGTATATCTGACGCACAATGTCATATTTGCTTATTAAGATAATGGTGAATTGGGGGTTTTTTAAGAATAAATTTTTATTCACTTTAATATTTTAAAATCACAGCACAAAATACAGTTTCAAATGTTTTTAATGCCATGAATCTCACAGCATCTAAAAGATTTTCAAGTTTTTTCTTTAATATTTCACTAGGATGACCTACTGAATTCATGCAGCTGCTCTCTCCTCTCTTTCTCTTGCTCTCTCTTAGCTTTTCCCTGTAGGTTTGCTGTGTGCAATGCATGCTAATATACCATCCGTGTCTGCTCTATAACCTCCAACCTGGAGTTAAAAGAGAAAGGAAACAATGCAGCTCCGTGTACTAGCAATGAATGATGAAAGGGATGTGCAGACTAGATGCTTAATTGCTTATTTGCCAAAAAGATTTGCAACAAGAAATAAGCCACTTAAAGAAGGTAAAGGGATGTGTTTTGCTCTCTTGGATGATACAATGAAGTAAAATATAGGAAAGTGAGAAAAATAATAAGTCTCATTTAAAATCAATTCTGGACAGTTTGTTTAATTTCTTTAGTTGTTCAGCATTCATGAAATTCATCCTACTGTAATTCTAATACAGAATTCTGTTAGTTTGATTGGTTTTGCTCTAGCAAGAGAATTGATTTTAAATGATAGTGGCGATGTCTCCAGATCCTTGTTTGTCTGCAAAAGTTTCTGAGCTGAAACAAAACAAATAAATTAAATAATAATGCAATGTCTGAAAACGTTTTTGGTATTTGAAGTTTCTTTTTATTAACAGAAACAAAAATAAATAAAATAAAAACAATAAAGTAAGTAAATAAGTAAGTAAGTAAGTTATTTCTGGCCATTACTAAAATTATAGTTCTATAGCCATGAGCTTCCACTAACAATTGGAATGGTGTAAGATACAAAAATCTGAAGGGGCTAAAGAAATACTGTAACCATGACATTAACTTACAGACCTTTTGGGTCAAAACTGTGAGAGGCTAATGAACCTAACAAGTACAAAAAAAATAAAAATCATTAAATATTAAAATTCTGTTAGTTATTAATGGTCTAATAAACCTGGAGAGTAGCTGTGTTGTACAGTTTCAATGCATTGACCCCCAATTGCTCAAGTATAAAAGAGTTAAATGTATGTCGCTCTGTATAAGCGTCTGTACCAAATGGTAATGGTATTATAATAACTTAACACTTATTCTCTAATTCGGGGACACAGGGTCTACTTGTGCCTATCTTAGAATGCATGGGGTGAGATGCAGGGTTACATACTGGGCAGGTCACAAGTCCATCACAGGGCCACACAAAGACAAACAACCACACACACACACTCACACACACACACACACACACACACACACACACACTCCTATGGGCAATTTCGAATCACCAATCAGCCTAATGTACATGTTTTTGGTCTGTGGGAAGAAACCGGAGTACCACTAACAATTAGAATGGTGTTAGTTAAAAAAATCTGCAGGTAGATTGTCGGGTTTGCACAGAAAACCCAAGCAGGCACAGGGAGAACATGCAAACTCCGCATAGAAAGGCATCTGAAACCGGGACCTTTTTGTTGTGAGGCGACCATGGTAATCACTAGTCTGAACTCTGTAAATATTTGGTGATGGTTTACCAAAGGGTTCCCTTGAGTCACACTCCACAATTTGGTAAGACAAAATGTTTTAGAAGTGTGCAGGCTTTTCTGGAGGAGAATTGAGACATCAGAAAGATGCTGTTCAAAAAACATAAACGTGATTACCAGGTGTCCAAATACTTTTGCAAATAAATTGACAGTGCTTCAACACAAAGCAGTGTGCACAGCCTTGAACAGTGTAACATTCCTCTAGGAAGGTTATTCAAATCATTTTTGCTCCTTGAGGGAATCACTGACTTAGAAGGTATGCTCATGTATAAAGGCTCATTCTCACACTACTCACTCCAGCAGGAAAGAAAAAAAATGAAGCAAAATGCATTGTATGATTTATTACTTCCCACAAGATGATGTGAATCACTGCACCAGTTTATGAAGTTTGCACTCATTTTAAAGCAGGTTTAGATTTGGTAATTCGTAAAATTATTAATATAATAAAATCATTTACATTGTTAATTTCATCACATTATGGAATTAAGCCATTTACCAGATCAGTACATTTGTTACCTGCTGCAGACATCCTAACTAACACGCTTGGGTCTGTGGTTTGATGAATGAGCCAATTTTAATTTAGTCAGGGCAGCCCTACTATACAGCAGCTACTATAGTATAGCAGAGTTATTATAGAAGCTGTAGTAAATACTAGCATGTTTTTGATTTCGTTTAGTTATAAATCTGATTGTACTTACCTGTAAATAAAAGTGTGTTTCCGAAGTCTAACTCCTGCCTGTGATCATAACCCGTAACAGAATATTTGGCACACAAGTTGTGTGAAAGAGTCTGTAAATTCTGTGCTCTCATCTTATTACTGTCACACAATCTTACATAACTTTCTGTAGCGTTCCTGGTAAGGAAATGACAGCAAGATGTGTTATGGGAAAAAGGAAATCCAGTGAAGGCTGTGTGACGCTCTTTGTAATCTTACTTGGATGTAACTTTGACACAAACACTACCACCTATCTAAATGTTGCCATTTCTTTATGATTTATTTATGTTCGTTATGGCTCTGTCACTGTAAAAAATTTCAGAAATTATTTACTGAGAGTTTAAGGATTTGCTCAGAGAATCTGTGGGACATGCCACAAAAACACACTAGATCATCTTTCCTTTTCTACAAATTTTAGTTACCAATGTGAACTTTTTTCATGTCAGTTTGTGTGTATTAGTTTATATCCATCTATATGGACCTGATGCTCAGGTGACCAAAAACGCAATATTGTGTCTTGTGTACAGCACACGGTTGTTCAATGAAAGCATATTTCGTTTGTCATTGTCTACAGTTGCTTATTCCTGTTCTACAATTCTACAGTTGCAAGCCTGCCCACATTCTGTGCAAAAACAAAACAAATATGAACTGTGTGCTTTACACAGTACAGCATATACACTATATTGGCAGACATTTTTGGTCACCTGAGCATCTGACCATATGTGGTTCCTATCCAAACTGTTGCGAAAAAATCCCACAGTTGTCTAGAAAGCCCGCAGTTGTCTAGAATGTTTTCGTATGTTGTAGCATTACATTACTGAGATGAACTGGCGACCCATCCAGGGTGTACCCCTCCTCTCTAGGATAGGCGCAGCAGACCCCCGTAACCCTGGATCCAGGAATAAGCGGGTAAGAAGATGAATGAATGAATGAATGAATGAATGAATGAATGAATGAATGATTACAATATTCCTACAATGGAACTAAGAGAAGCCAACACTGCTCCAATATGACAATGACCATGAGAACAAAGACCCTGAGCTCCATTATTACATTAGAGTGAAAAACAAACCACTAGATCTCACCAAGTACCATTTCTTGTAGTACTTCTGGGTCAGCCTGACTATTTAAACCAACCTGTCTTTGTACTGAAAAGTAATGTTTGCCTATTATGTGACATACTAATTGTCTGTTTATCTGCTCTGCTTTTCTGATATCCCTGTTTGTTTTTGACTAACAGTTTGCTGTCAAGTGTTTTGTATTTGTTTGCCTGTGATCCGTGTTTCTGTGTATTGACTGCTGCCTGTTTTCTGCCCTGTTATGTTTTGACAGATGGATAAAACTGCATTATGAATCCATCTGAAACCGATTCCTCACAGTGAATTTTTAACCATTTCTAAATAATCATTTCTAAATTGTCATTTGCAACAAAATTCATGCAGGCAAAAGTAATGAAATTCTATTAAAATGATTTTATTTAAACATTACAACAGCTTGTAACGTTGTGTCGGGTAAATGAGTTCCTGACCTTATCAAAATGTAGTCTTAGGATCAGTTGGCCAAATTTGTCACTGATTGGTAGTGATGTGAAGTTTGGAACATTTTGCATACTAATTTGAATGAATAAAACATTTTAGTTTGTGTCCTTCGGTCAACACATGAAAACCCCATAAACTAAATCAATGCAGAGAATTAATCAGTTCATCGCTCGAATCTTCATGTTTGTGTCGTTTGTTCATCACGTAACAGTCCTATATGCTTAACCAATACAGTCTGAGCTATAAAGAGTATAGATTAGTCTGACTAATCAATTGTCTTTCTGGCTCGGAAAATTGAAAGCAACAATTGCAGACCAGAAAAGCACCACATTGCTGTAAGAGTAAATAATAATAGGTTGGGCATAAATTGTTTCTCTATCCAACATTGTAACGTTACATGACAAAAGAACAAAGGCCTCAAACCCAAAGACTCATGAGAACTAATCAATACTCTTTCCGGCTCAGACTGTAGAACCCATTGTCTTTGAGTCACATTAAAGATTCGTTCAAATTGAAAGAATTCTCAAGAATGATCTACCTCTATTAGTGGGATTGCACAGGATTCCTGAATAATAAAATAGTTTTATATATACATTTGAATGAATATCTGCCAACTAAATTACTGCTACTTTACTTGTGAAATAAGAAATCGATAATGTGGAGAGAAGATTGACTATTTGCTGTATTTTAGAAATTACATTATAAAACTGTTTATCCACTCAACATACCTGTTTTTATACAGCTGCATGTTGTAACCTTACATTTTCAACCCCTGGCCATGCTATAAGGTAAAATTGACCCACCCAACAGGACAAATGACTGACACCATAAAATACTGACACAGGTATGTACACCATGATCCGCGCCACGGTGAAAGACGCGTCACCTTAAGTAACATGTCATCAATAATGCAAGCCCGAAGACGCTAACAATGTGGGAGGGGCGAGATCAGTTCCTCACAGACATGTAAAGCATCCAATGATGTTTCGATTTGTGCCATGTCTACGTTTAGGGGCATTAAAATATCCCAAAAGTAAGCCGCTGACATCATTCGGATGGTTTTGAGTTGTTTCTACAGCATAATGACAAACATTTGTGGTCACTCGACCATTAGAATCTTGGTTTTAATGCATTTACTTTCCATTTTGCCATTAGATTTAAATCCTTAAAACTATTAAAACCTTCCACTACTATTTGTAGCTTTAATGTGCACTTTTGGTTTATTCAACAGTAACAGTGAAATCAGACAGTAAAGAGGTCAGTATGTGGTAATGGAGTTCAAGGGTTTTGTGTTCAGGGTCAGTATTATGCTGAACAATGCTGTCATGCCAGTTTCAGTGTCTGGCTACCTGTTAAAGTATGTGTTCAAGTGTTCAAGCCTGAGAAAAAATAAATTACCAGTCATTTTAAATTACACTACAGGGTTTCATAGCAATCGTTTGGCTAACAGTTACTATGACTGTACCAATCCTCTCTCTCTCTCTCTATGTCAATCATCGAAGATGCTAACCAAACTGAGAGTGTTTATATATATACTATTGTCAAAAATGTCAAAATATCCTATCAAACCACATTTCTTTAAAAAATTTCTCTTTGCTGAAACATTTATACAATTAGCACAGCTCTTTCTTATCCATGTTCTTGCCTTTGCCTGTCTTTCAGATTTGCCAGATAGCAGAAAGCCATTTTAAACGGCTTTCAGGACATATGACTGACATGTAAAAGCTACCAGTGATCTTTTGTTTTGTGGCAAAACTCCAGAACAGCTTTTAAACAGTCTATACTGTGCATTTAATCAATCTCTAGAAAATGCTGTACTTCAACCAATTTGAAGATGTGACACAGAGCATTAAATCAACACAACCAATCAAAGAAACGGGTTTATTTTTATTAAAAAGTGTATTTTTATTAAAAAACTCAATATTTTATTTAGTTGATTATTCAGAAAAAATATTTATGAATTACATGTATCCCATTTAACAGATATCTTTTAAACAGATTATGAGCTGATGACAAACTCACAATAATCTATTTTTTGGCAAGTTGACTTGTGAGTACCCCCTTGACACCAATTCTGCCTGAAGAACATATTTAAACACTGTATTGCAATTATTTTTCAATGCATTTAAACCCATTGGTTTGATCTGCATTTAGTCTGAAAGCAGCTCATCATTCTACCCAGCCGTTTAGTATTTTCTTATATTATAGCATATTTCCATACTGTTACGTTTTATTACTTATTAGTGCAGAGATAGTGTAAAAAAGTGAGAGCATGTGATTGGATTGTTTAGACAATTTCATTCAGAGTACTGAGGCGATGAATCCTAGACTATAGAACGCATCGTTAAGGGCTAAGTATTGTGACGAAGGATTTGAACAACCTCTAAGGGACTACCAGCGGCAACTGATGCTTATTAATATGTAGCTGCTATCAAAGAACAAATGTTATGTTTAACAGTGGCAGGGGATTCTTAATACCACCTCAATCAAAATTCTAAAAACCATAAAAACTAGACAAAAATACAATGAGAGAGAGAGAGAGAGAGAGACAGAGAGAGAGAGAGAGAGAGAGAGAGAGAGAGAGAGCGAGAGAAAGAAAGAAAGAGAGACAGACAGAGAGAGGAGAGAGACAGACAGAAAGAGAGAGACAGACAGAGAGAAAGACAGAGACATATATTTCATGTATTGAGTGTAAAAACCTTGTTAACACCAAACCTCTACACTACAAGAACAACTTTACCACCTGCATCTTAGTTCACTATCAATATTTATCTTAGTATTAAATTAGAATCAAAAATGTAATAAAATATATCATACAGTGGTGAACTCACTGTGACAAATTAATAATTGAAATTTTTTAAAATATATAATAACAATGGAACAAATATTGTGTAATACTGATTTGTTTAGGCCACCAGAGAAGAACTTACTGACCCCTGACTGCATTCCATTGATATTAAATGTCATATTAGTATAATTTATAAATGTATATATGTACAGGTGCTGGTCATATAAAAATCCCAAATTCAGTATCTCAGAAAATTAGAATATTGTGAAAAGGTTCAGTATTTAAGACAGTTGGTACCACACTCTCATCAGCTAATTAACTCAAAACACATCCAAAGGCCTTTAAATGGTCTCTCTGACTAGTTCAGTAGACTACATAATCATGGGGAAGACAGCTGATTTAACAATTATCTAAAAAATGACCAATGACACCTTGCACAGGAGGCCAAGACAAAAAAGGTAATAGAAAAAGAAGCAGACTCTTCACAGAGCTGTGTCTCCATTAATAGCGAGGGTCGAAGGAAAGGAAAACGAAATGGTATAAAAAAAGTGTACAAGCAATAGGAGATTCACAAAGAATGAACTGCAGCTGGATTAAATGCTTCAAGAATCACTATGCACAAACAAATGCAAGAAATTGGTTTCAGCTGTCGCATTCCTTGTGTCAAGCCACTCTTAAACAATAGACAGTGTCAGAAGCGCCTCGCCTGGGTTAAAGATAAAAAGTGGTCAAAAGTTATTTTCTTGGATTTTGTTGCAAAGTCTAGAACAGAGGAGAATCACACAATCCACACTGCTTAAGATCCAGAATAAAGTTTCTACAGTCAGTGATGGTTTGCGCTACCATATCATCTGCTGCTGTTGGTCCACTGTGTTTTCTGAGGTCCAAGGTCATCACAGCTGTATACCAGGACGTTTTAAAGCACTTCATACTTCCTGCTGCTGTCTAACACAGTGCCAAAGGTACCAGTACCAGATTTAAGGAACATGGTATCCTATCAGCCAACAAGCCCGCTTGACCTGAACAACATAGAAAATCTATGTTGCGATATGCCAGACCCAACAATGCATAAAGGCTGAAGGCCTCTATCAGATCAACCTGGGCTCTCATAAAACTTTTGCAGTGCCTGATCAGACTGATCGACTCCATGCCACGCCCAATTCCTGTAGTAATTCAGGCAAAAGGAGCCCAACTAAGTAGTGAGTGCTGTACATGCTCATAATTTTTATGTTCATACTGATTAATTGAGCAAGATTTCTAAAAATCCTTACTTGATCCTTACAAATATAATGAATTTGGGGTTTTCATTAATTGTCAGTTATAAACATTCAAATTACAAGAAATTAACACTTGAAATATATAAGTCTGTGTGGAATGAATTATACAAGTTTCAACTATTTAGATATTCTAATTACATGACCAGCACCTGTTGTTCTGACTAAACATCAGTTGAAATAATGTTTAAAATGGTTTATTCTTTAATATTTTTAAGTAAATGTGTGAAGCCAGTAGTAATTACACACTCTTACATTCATTTCTGTTCAATTCAAATGAGGATGGGTTCCCTGTTGAGTCTGGTTCCTCTCAAGGTTTCTTCCTAATCCCACTCTAGGGCTTGCTCATCAATGAACCGGCTTGCTCATCAGGGACAAACTCATCATTCATCCGTTTATCATACATTCTGTGAAGCTGCTTTGAGGCAATGACTGTTGTAAAAAGCGCTATACAAATAAAATTGAATTGAATTGAAAAATTAATTATCCCTTCTCTCCCCATGCAGATTAGGTTGATTGGTGATTCTTAATTGTCCATAGGAGTGAATGTGTGTGTGAATGGTTGTTTGTCTATGTGTTGCCCTGAGATGGACAGGGCGACCCATCCAGGGTGTATCCCCGCATCTTGCCCTATGTGTGCTGGGATAGGCGCAGCAGACCCCCGTGACCCCGAATTCGGGAATAAAGATGAATGAATGAATGAATTAATTAATTATCTTTTCGCAATTTTGAACAATGTTATGGATTTCCTGCATTTATTCAGCAAATATTGGACTTCTGTTCTACAGTGACAGTGTAAGGATACGAACTACACCCTCATAGTTTGACGCATTATTTAAGCTTGCGCGTCATCTACTATGGTGCGGATTATTGAATGGATTGAACGATATCACAAGTGATGTTTAATCTTGTCTTTGAACTTGAACTTGAGCTTATTTTGGAGATTCGTCTGTCCTTGTCTTAGTTCTCGCCTTAGTGTTTAGTGTTCGGGTGGTTGTTTAAGTTTTTACGTAGTTGTTTCGAGTTTACTTCTGTGTTTTCTTTTCCCATTGTTAGTATAGAGTTTATGTTTCTCGTTGTTTGTTGGTTAATTCAATAAAGTGTGTTGCTGCATACATGAATCCGGTAACCTTGCCCTTCTTACAGAATAATCCACCCCCCACCGATCCAGCGGAACACGCTAAGATCTTCACCAAAATAAAAGCGCTTAATTTTGATTTTTTATATGTACGTGTGGCTCAGCTCAAGAAAGCGGCGGCCACCTTAGATCCTGCGAATGTGAGTCAGTTAATCGCAATTCACACACAAGCCTTGGAGCTTCAAACTCTTAAAGAGAGTCTGGCATGAGTGTCTCTTACGCCGCTCTACGAGAAATGCCCCGTGTTGCCCGAGAGGTTTGTGTTTATGCGGTTTTGCGACAACACTTTGTCTTCTGTGGCTGCCGCGTGAGACTTAAACCCGTGCTTAAGTTCAGATTTGGACTATTTGTAAGCCCAGTTGTTTCAAGTCTACACCCGAGAGACAGCAGACGAGATTTACTGGGTTAAGGCAAAGAGACTGGGTGATATCAACTTATCTGATGAGCACTTGGAGGACACTTATTAGATCACGCTGCCCCCTGGTGGAGACCTAGGCTGAGGTCTCATGCGGCCCGACCCTCAGTTGGGGTCTATCCGGGTTCCCTTACCCTCCAACTGGCCACTCTTCATCAGTCAGAGACTTCGCCTTCAGAGACTTGGTTTTTGCCTTCAGAACCCTCTGCATCTTTGCCTTCAAAGCCCTCTGCGTCTTCGCCCTCAGAGCCCTCTGCGTCTTCATTGGAGCCTTCTGTGTCTTCATCTGAGCCCTCTGTGTCTTCATCGGAGCCCTCTGCACCCTTTGGACCCTTTAGCATCCCCTTCGTGCCCTCAGCATCCGCTTTGGTCCCCTCAGCATCCCCTTCAGTGTCCCCTTCGGTGCCTTCAGCATCTCATTCAGTGCTTTAGCATCCCCTTCAGTCCCTTTAGCATCCCCTTCAGTGTCCCCTTTAGTGTCCCCTTCAGCATCCACTTCAACTCCTTGGTGTACCCTTTGGTTTCTGCTTTGGTGTCCCCTTCGGTTTCCCCTCTGGTGCCTTCAGTGTCCCCTTCAGCGCCTTCAGTGTCCACTTCGGTGTCCCCTTTGGCATCTTTAGTGATCCCTTTAGTGTCCCCTTCAGTGTACCCATTAGCATCCTCTGAGTTCCCTTCTGCACCTCTGGGGTCCCAACCTGCTTTGCCAGTGCTGCCTGGAGCCCCTACAGTCTTGCCTGTGGACAGTTTTCGGGCAGACGCCAAGGGAGAGACTATAAACTCGGTTTGTTCCCTAGTTCCATCTGTTGATGTGTCTGTTCTGATTTGATTTGATGGTGTTTGCTATTTTCGTTCTGTTCTTCCCCGGGTTTTGTTGTTTCTGTTGATTTATTGCTTCCTTTCATTTACTGTGTATTTTCTTCTGTCCTGGTTCTCTCCGTCTCCTCCTGCGGTTCTCTGGCTGGTCCGTGACAGTGTATCTCCGTTCCTGTCCGTGCTTCAGTGGTGTTCCAGTCTTCTTTCCTGCTCTGGTTTCTCTCTCTTACATTCTTTAACTCTCTCTTAATTTTGTCTATTTTCTCTGTCTCGCTACCTGGTACCCGACTTTTGCTGCCTGCCTGCTCCTGTCTATCCCTGTCTCTCTCTCAGTCCCAGTCACCCCTTGTTCCAGCCCCTGTACATGCCCTTGTCGTGTTCCTGTTCCTGACCCTGTGTGTTCTCTGCGAGGTTCTCCAGACCCGCCTGTGCTAAGTATGTGGTACAGGTTGACATACTTTTTTTTGTATAAATTGTTTCGTTTTTGTTGTGTTTATTTATTTATTTTGCCTAAGTCCCGCCTTCATAGTTTGAGGGCCCCACCCTCTTACTTAAGCACAGTAGATGGGGAAAGTGTGCAGCATTGTTATGGTTAGTATCTGGAATTAGGGCTAAGATATAGGAAATTCGGTTTCATTTTGTCATTTCAGGAACAAATATAAAGTAATCTTTGGTCAGGGGTTGGTCTCATATCACCAAAAGACAACAAATAAATTTCCTTTTTTTAAAATTCTGTAACCGGGCTGCCTGTGAATAATCAGTGGAATCCATAATGCAGAAGATCACTTTATTATAATATAGATAGGAGGGGGGTAATGAGGGAAGGCAAACAATATCCAAAGTCCGTAATCCAAAAGTCAAAAATCCAAAGAGTAGTCCAAGTATAGAAATCACAGCGCTCGGTAAAGGCCTAGGGCAACAATACTTCGCAATGAGCTCTAGGAGGCCACCTGCTTAAATAGGAGAGCCACGCCCAAACTACTTAACCAGGAAGTGGTTCCCTAATACTCAGGTGAGGGCGCCCTCTGCAGGCGGTCCTCCGAAGTCACAGTCCTAACAGTACCCCCACCCATAGGAACGCCTCCTGGCGGTCTCCTAGGGCGCCCCCTGGGGCGAGTCGCTGGAAGCTCTGGATGGCGAGCATGAAATACGCATGTGAGCTGGCAACTGCAATCTGTAAGTTACCTCGTTAACCTGTCGAAGGATCTTGAACGGCTCTATATGTTTCGGGCTTAATTCTCTGCTTGGAAGTTTGAGTCTAAGGGCCTTGGTTGACAGCCAAACTCGCTGACCAGGCCGGTAGTTGGGGACAGGCCGGCGTCACTTGTCAGCTTGTTGCTTTTGGGAGCCTGAAGAGATTAGTTTATCTTCTTTTCCTGTAACTTGTTTTATTATGTGTTATTTCTTTATGATTGTGTACATGTGTT
>JAOTRA010050360.1:0-19798 GCA_026260255.1 Pseudolaguvia tuberculata | reverse complement strand
GGGGGAGGGGGAGAGAGAGGGGGGGAGAGAGAGAGAGAGAGAGAGAGAGAGAGAGAGAGAGAGAGAGAGATGGAGACAAATAGGGATAGAGAGAGAGAGAAAGGGGACGAGATAGAGTAGAGCAATGAAGACAGAGAGGGATGAAGAAAAAGAGAAGTGAGAGATGGAGAGCAATGAAGACAGAAAAGGAGAGATAGAGAAAGGGGGGGGATACAGAGAGAAGGAAACAGAGAGAGAGAGATGGAGCACAATGAATTACAGAGCAGCACAAGCATGCAGTATGATAAAGAAAAAGAAAGATAGAGAAAGAGGAATATAGAGAGATAGAGAACGATGAAGATTAGAGATGAAGACAGAGTGAGTGGGGTGGCAAATAGAAAGCGCAAGCGAGAATGAGAGAAAATGAGAGAGAGATACACAATAAGAGTGGGGGATAGAGAGAGAGTTGGGAGAGATAAATAGGGAGAGATGGAAAGTGACGATCACAAAGAGAGATAGAGATATGGTGAGGGACAAAGACACAGATTTGATTTTTAAAATGTACATTTATTTTCCATTATGAAAACAGTTATCAGGAAACTACAAACTGTATCGTGTTGCTAAAAAAAATTACAAAATATATTTTTTTAAAAATCGAGGTTGTAAAAACGATTTTTCCTTCATTGATAAAACAAAGAGCGTTATTTTCACGCCATCTCATTTCAAAAACAGTGACATCATCCACAGATTTATAATAATAAAAGTAATTCAGAACTCTGGACTTCACAAAGGTTTTCTTGTTCTTTCTGCTAATGTAAATAGGAAGTTTTGCCTGACCTATGATGAAGTTTATTAGCTGACAGGTAAAACGCTTTCTGCAAACATATTTTAACCCAAAATTAAAAGTTTCTAATGAAAAACATTAGACAGTGTCGGAAAAATGCTTAGAAATAAGACAGTGTCGGAAAAATGCTTAGAAATAAGGGTGGCGTGATCAAATAGGTGTGAGCAATTGGAGATATATATATGAAAAACTAATCATAAACTAACTGTAACATACATATTGTGACGAATAAACTAGATGCGGATCCATAATGCAGTTACTCTTTTAATAAAACAAAGTAAAACATAAACACAAACCAAAAGCAAACACGAGAAAATGCAAACAGTATAAATGAAACTAAGCTATGAGCCGCGATGTCATAAACCAAAACCCAAGCTTTAATGTTCACAGCGGGAACTACAGCACGAAACGAAAGACGAACTCACTCAGAAGTCCAAACACGGCAGTTCTCATAGAGGCGGAAGTCCATGTACCAAAACCACAATAATGCACGACACGCATAACTGCGTGTCGCTTTAAATAACGCGTCATCGCCCTGGAGCCATTTTGTTTCCAGGGCAACGACGCTAAGGAAGGGGGCGTGACCCAGTCGGCTTCCTTACACATATTAGGCCTAGCACTAAAATAAAGGAATGAAAGGAAACTAAATATGATGAAGAGTAGACTAAAGACAGAGACAGTGTGCTACCAGAGATCTTTAAAAACTAGATAAACTTAACTGTGTGTTAAACTAAAAACTAACCAAAATAAAAAGACTAATACAAAAAATGACACCAGAGACACAGTGGTACTGAAAGATAATATCTTTATTGAAGGAGCCCATTACTAGTTAATTGGAATGATGTCGTCATCGGAGGAAGCAACAGCGGGAGAGAAAAGGGGTGAAGTGTAGTCAGTTTGTGTTCCGAATTCACAGGTTAAGGGGAGGATGGCAGGATCATTCTGCACGGTGACATCACAGGTTCGGGGTGGAAAGACAAGGTGCACTGCTGAAGTATTTTCCTCCAACTTGAGCAAATTGATGAGTTGATCCAGAAAAATACAAATCTTCGCAGTTAAACCGGCCAGTTGAGGAAGACACACTCGCATGATGAACTCCTTACGTTTACCAGTTAAACAGGCTAGAAAAAGAGAGATACATAAAATAAGTGCGTACCTCTTTGTCATGGTGCTCTATAAAAATACTGACTTAAAAACTTAGCTATTAATTACTAACTGTGTGAACTTGAATAATGAATTTAAATAATCATTAAAAGAATATAAAATAGGTGATTCTAGTGTGAACTGATAAAAATCATTAAGAATTGAACCAAATATGTGATATGTCACAATATAATGTAGGAGTAGTTCAAATAACAACTACAAAAAATACATAAAACTTATATATAAAAGAAAAGAGTAAATTAAATTAAAACTTTTTTGGTGGTTAATATGTCAAAAGTATGTTTTTTTTGGAAGAAAATCTGCAGGGAAGTGAAGTCTTGGGTAGCAAACAAGCAAAGTGTGAAAAACCCGGAAGAAAGTGAACTTATAGATGGGTATTATTTAAAATAATCAATCATATTATGCTTGGTTTTAATGGGAAATTACAGGACTGCCACCAAACAGCAGGGCCTGTGTCACAATTAGAAAAGAGCCGGAAATAATGGTAACTGCATTGCTAAATGAGGAGCCTGATTGGGTAAATGTGAAAAAAATGGAAATTTGGCAAAACTAGATTGGAAAATTAAAAAATAATGGAAGTCCATTGGTCTAGAAGAGGGTGGGACTAACGCTGCAAGAGTATAAAAGGAGACAGATTTGTGACAGGATTTGCACAATCTTTTGGGAAGGTGCATTGTTTGGAAAGTTTGTTCTTTTAACTTTTGCCATTTATTGTTGGCCTTCTTTGTATCCTGTGAATGCTTTCTGACTGCAACATATTGGAGTTTTTGCTCTTCTCACCTTGGACTCAAGAATTTTCATTATTTTAAGACTTTATTTTCTTTGACAATTGAATTTGAACATAGCAGAAATTGGTCTATCTTCAGTCACCCCTACTGATGTGTCTGCTCAGAGGTGGGCTCTGAGTTCCGACAACGGTTGAACAGGATGTGTAACATCTTGAATAGTGGTTTCAACCAAGGACATTGATTAAAAGCATGAAACACAGTTTCTCTATTTAAACAAAAAGGACATTGTGCTTGGACCTCAAGATTTAAAATGGAAATTAACACATTGTAAGATTCCCCTGCTCTTTTAGTCATTGGTGGTTTGTAAAGAGATCTCCACTCAGGTTTTACATTTGTTTTGAGTATGCTACATTTGTTTTGAGTATGATACCCTCCTGTTTAGAACCTTTTTGTTGAAAACCATTATGCAAGCTTTGTACAATGTTTTGCCTGTGACAGTTTAGTCATGGATTTTCCAGTCTCTAAAAAAGGCCCTGTACAGTCCTTCAATTTTGGATGGATGGTTATGTTTTGGTAGCATTCTCTGGGATTGGGGGTGATAGTGCCTTTGCAGAAATCAGTAGGGTTTCTTCTTCTGACATTAAAATATCTTTCCACTCCAAAACAGCATTTGACCAACTGTCCTTGTGGACTTTATGTTTAGGTGTGTGGCTACTTGCTCTATGTTCTCAAAGTTCGCTACGGAGCAGTGTACCAGGTGCCCAAAGGTTACTGTCTTTGATTTCAGTAGTGTACTGTTTGGTCCAGGAAGTCTGTTGGATATATCAAAATGTGCTCCATGGATCAGCGGCTCATTTAACAGCCAATGAAGAGTCAGTTCTGTTGCTTTTCTGTAAAGAAAAGAGATTCCAGATTCTGAAGAGACTCTTGTAGAATTTTGCCACCTTTCTGGTATCTAGTTTTGTTGGTCCATGAGAAAGAGGCTTTTGTCCATCTGCAGAGCACTGGTAAGCAAGGTACATGCAATTGCTTGCCAGTTGGAAAGTGTTGTGCTGTTCAGAAGTTTCTGTATGAATAGCCGAAAGACCGCTGTCCTTCCCTGGGTCGACATACCATGCCCTGGGGTAGCCAATGCAGTTTGTCCCAGAAAGTATTTACTACTACAGCCTGTATCTTGGACAGTAGGCGTGGAAGGGGGTCCGTACAAAATAGTTTGTGCCACCAGCTGGAGGCTGTTAAATTATTGGATATTAGTTTCCGACCTCTATAAGGCATTTTTGGCATTATCCATTTCCATTTTCCTAGTCTAATTTTTACTTTTTCTATAACACTTCCCCACCCATGTATTTAAAGCCATCTCATCTCCATTTCAGGTTGTCAGGAAGGTATTGTCTTCTACCTGTCCATTTACCACACAACAAAGAGACGCTTTTGCTCCAGAATTGTTTACAATTCTTAAATAATTCCCTTGAAACATTCACATCATTTTGATTGTCTACTAGAACTTATGGTTGCAGTGACAGTTTGGTATCAGCGTACGCTGATGATGATTCATTCTTATTTAATTTTCATTTATATGAATATTAATATTTTATGATGATGAATAATTAATATCAACAAAATAATCATAGTTTCTTTAGGAAAACATCCTCCTCATTTTCTTACTAAATGTGGGCGGGACGTAGTCCGGATATTGACATTATCCTACGGGATGCCAAGAGGCATCCTTTAGAGGGCGGTAATGTCCTAGGAAACAGGCACAATAAAAAATTTAATTAAAAAATAATAATAATAATAAAAATCAACAAAACAGAAATGTAGAAAACGAATAAAACAAACCAAGATATAAAAAAAAAAACAAGTTGATAGGTGGGTCTAAAAAACACGAGGACATGGGGATCACGAAGCATACGGGAAAGAGAAAAGAAAAGAAACCAACCAGAATTGAGACGGACAAAGCAGTGAAAGACAAAAACCATGAATGGAAACATGAGGCAAGAATGTGAACAAAGACAGATGAGAACAGAAGACCAAAAACACAGAGCAGCAATAGACTAGACCAGGAACTGAAACAAGTATTCGACACACAGATAAATGGCAACAAGAGGGTGATCAGACCGGGGCAACAATACAGAGAAAGAGGAGGTCCAGGAGCATGTACACTATGTAGCCCACCTAATACATACATTCATTTCTGTTCAACCCAAATAAAGATAGGTTCCCTGTTGAGCCTGTTTCCTCTCAACATTCATTCTGTAAAGCTGCTTTGAGACAATGACTGTCGTAAAAAGCGCTATATAAATAAAATTGAATTGAATTAAAAATCAGAAAACCAACAATGTTCATAGTCTTTATACTTGAGCTAGCAGAGCATGTCATAGTTTCCCAAGGCGAGGTTTATAATCCAAAATTATAATCCACTGGGGGAATAGAAAGAGTCTTCTTAAGCAAAACAGGTACATCTGGAACCTTACTAGGCACAACAGAAATGATCAAGATCAAGAGAACAATATTTTTCACTAGTTCATACACCTGCACATAATCCCTAAGGCAGGCTTAACAGGAAAAGGAGGAGACCCCAAAGGATCAACAGGCACAGCTGGAGTGATGTGGGTCATCGATGATGCAGTTCCTGGGGTTTGTCAGACAAGATGTGTTCCTGTTGGGGCTCTGCAGAACAGGGTGTCCCTCCTGGGGTTAAGAACTGCTCAGCTGATGATATGAGGCCGTTGAGAAACTCATCTGAAGACGTGTGTTCGTCCTGGGGCTCAACAAACAAGACGTGGGCGTCCTGGTGCTCGACAAATAAAGCTGGACTCAATGGTAGGAGTTTCGCTATTTAGATGTCTACGCAACCCAGCTACCCTAATTGATCCCATATGAGGGTCTTCTACATGAGACCTCCACCCAGGTTTCCAGACAGGGGTAGCATCACAAACCTTAACTTGACCCCCACAATAGTGTGCAGACATGTCATTCACAGGATCATCCCCTGACACAACAGACAGCGAAAAAAACACAGAAATCCAGAAAAGTACTCTATATCACTATCTAGCCGTGAAGTAAAATCCCATACAGCGGCCATGGCTAATAAGGCATCGTCACATAGGAGTAGCAGCATAAGTTCACACTTGGAGCATTCTGTATGAAATGCATGTGACCGTGTAAAAAAATTCAAATATGTAAAAAAAAAAAAAAAAGTCCTGACACTGATTGATAAAGTTTACACATAGATCTGGTTTACCTTTAAACCTCGCTGGTAGACCAGAGCTCTCCTGAGCAATATCCAACAAAAATTACGAGAACGCCATTTACTCTTAGATAAACACAATAACTAACAACATAATAATATTTGCCGGCACTTCCTTAAATAATTACCCAGAAGTCCGTGCTGCAGGTAATGACACATCTAAATGTGGGCGGGAGTAGTCCAGATCCTGACAACTATAAATAATGATGCATTATTATTTTATTGATATGAATATTAATATTTTATGATGATGAAGTATAATTAATATCAATAAAATAATCATTGTTTCTTTAGGAAAACATCCTCCTTCTTTTTTCATTATTTCTTTCTCATTCCAAACGTTTAACCGCACAGATTCAATAAATCTGTCCCCTCATTATAGCAGAAATAAACGAGGTGAGAATATCCATTTAATGAGATTAGATTCAGTTTGTTCTACAGAGAGCTTATACACAAACAAACGATTTCTTCCTTTGTTCAGTGTTTCTGATTATACCGCTTAGATGAACCACTTCCTGTTACTAAACTGGAAACACCAATTATATATTAAGACCAATACAAAAAAGGATTTTTAGAAATCTTGAACAACTGAAAAGTATAACCACAAAAAGTATGAGCATGTACAGCACTCAATACTTTGTTGGGGTTCCTTTTGCCTGAATTACTCCTGCAATGCGGTGTTGCATGGATTCGATCAGTGCCAAGTCCTGTTGGAGAATGAATTCTACATCTTCATAAAGTTGGTCACCAACAGGAACACAGTGGACCAACACCAAGCAGCTGACATGCCACCCAAAACTATCAATGACTGTGGAATCTTTACATGTATGTTGTTCCAGAGTGGATTAACACAACAAATGCAACAGCTGAAACCCATGTCTTGCATATGTCTGTGTGTAGTGGTTCTTAGAGCACTGACTCCAGCTGCAGTCCACTCTTTGTGAATCTCCCCAACATTTTTGAATGGGTTTTATTTCACAATTCTCCCTGGGGTGCGGTTATCCCTATTGCTTGTACACTTTGTTTTCTACCACATCTTTTCCTTCCCTTCACCTCTCTATAAATGTGCTTGAACACAGAGCTCTGTGAACATCCAGCCTTTGTGAGTTGCCCTCCTTGTGCAAGGTGTCAATGGTCGTCTTTTGGGAAGTGGGAAGTAGTAACATAGAGGTTAAAGTGTTGGACTAATACCAGAAAAACTGGAGTTTGCTCAATTGTAAAAAGACATCAAAGTCGTTCTGGATAACTTTAACTGTCTTTTGGACAACTGTCAAATCAGCAGATTGTGTAGCCTACAGAATTAGACTGAGAGACCATTTAAAGGCATTTGCAGGTGTTTAAGTTAACTAACTGATGAGAGTGTGGCTAACTCATCCATTAGGGTTGCACAACCCAGTGCATTCTTAGTGCGGGTCCCAAGCTCAAATGGGGAGGGTTAAGTTAGGAAGGGCATCCAGTGTAAAACTGCGACAAATCAACTATGCGGATCACAACTCAGAATATCATACTGTAATGGTCGAGGCCCGGGTTAACAGTGACCGCTACAAATTGGGCTAGTGATGGCTAAAGAAGGTCCTGGGTTGGATCCCCGGGCTGGGGATCATTCTGTTCCCTGCGCTTGCATGGGTTTTCTCAGAGTATTCCGGTTTCCTCCAACAGTCCAGTTTCCTCCCACAGATTAGGTCAATTGGTGATTCTAAATCGTCCATAGGAGTGTGTAAGTGTGTAAGAGTGATTGTTTGTCTATGTGTTGCCCTGCAATGGACTGGTGACCTGTCCAGGGTGTAGCCTTGCCTCTTGCCTTATGTGCGCTGGGATAGGTGTCAGCAAACCCCCGGTGATCCCGAAGTAGGGAATAAGTGGGCAAAAAGATGAATGAATAAGGATAAACAGCCAAAGGAGGAGAAGGAGAGGAGGAAGACGTCTACAAAGACAGGCGAAGAATAAGTGTAGGAGCGTGGAGGTTAGGGTGGGTACTTTAAATTTTGGTACTATGACTGCTAAAGGGAAAGAGTTAGCTGGCATGATGGAGTGTAGAAAGGTGAATATTTTGTGTATTCAGGAGACCAGGAGGAAAGGGAGTAAGGCCAGAAACATTGCAGGTGACTTTTATCATAGTGTAGATGGAAAGAGATATGGTGTATGTGTATCCCAAAGAAAGAGTACATGAAAGTGTGGTAGAGGTGAAGAAAGTGATGAACGTGAGGCTGGAATTTGATGGTGTAATGGTAAATAACATCAGTGCTTATGAGTCACAAGTAGGTTGTGAGATGGAGGAAAAGGGAAGATTCTGGAGTGAGTTAGATGCGGTAGTGGAAAGTGTACCTAGGCATGAAAGTTTGCTGAAAGGAGAAGACTTCAATGGTCATGTTGGTGAAGGGAAGAGAGCTGATGAGGAGGTGATAGGTAGATATGGCCTTAAGGAGCAGAATGTGGAAGGGCAGGTGGTGGTATATTTTCCTTAAAGGATGGAGATTTCAGTGGTGAACACATATTTTAAAGAGAAGGAAGAACAAAATGTAACGTATAAGAGTGGAAGAAGTTGCACACAGGTAGACTATAATTTGTGCAGGAGAGGTAACCTGAAAGAGATTGGAGACTGTAAGGTGGTGGCAAGGGGATAGAGTAGCTAATCAGTATCAAATGCTGGTCTATAGGATGGTTTTGGAGGTAGTAAAGAAGAGGAAAAGACAGAGGAAAGAAAAGAAAATAAGACGTTGGAAGCTGAAGGAGGAAGACTGTAGTGTGAGATTCAGAGAGGAGGTTAGACAGGGCCTCGTGGTGAAGTTGTTGAATGATTGGGCAATGACTGCAGTGGTGATAAAGGAAACAGCTACAAAGGTACACGGTGTGACATCTTGAAAGGAAAAAGAAGACAAAGAGACCTGGTGGTGGAATGAAACAGAATTGGGATCGGTTGAGAGATGCGAAAAGTAGTCAGGAGTATAAGGAGATAAGGCAACAGGTGAAGAGGGAGGTGGCAAAAGCTAAGGAAAAGGCATATGAGGAGCTGTATGAGAAGTTGGACATGAAGCAGGAAGAAAAGTAATTGTATTGAAACAGAGCTGAGAAGGATTACTGCAAGTTAGAGCGATAGAGGATACAGATGGAAATGTGTTGGCTAGTGAGGAGTGTGTGTTGAGAAGGTGAAGAGAGTATTTTGAGCAGCTGATAAATAAGAAAAATGAGAGAGAGAGAGAGAGAGAGAGAGAGAGAGAGAGAGAGAGAGAAGGTTGTATGATGTGGAGATGGTATAACAGGAAGCGGATAGAATTAGTAAGACGGAAGAGAGAGCAGCTATGAAGAGGATGAAGAATGGAAAGGTGGTTGGACAATATGTCATTCCAGTACAAGCGTTGAGATGTTTACGAGAGATGGCAGTAGAGTTTTTGGTTAAATTGTTTAACAGGATTTTGGAAGGTTAGAGGATGCCTGAGGAGTGGAAGTAGTATTAACATGCACTTTGTCATTTTCTGTAATTTATGAAATCTTATCAATCAATGTCTGAAAGAGAAGTTGGGGACCAAATGGGTTTGATTTATAAATGTTGTTTCTCCAGACTGGCCGGCATGTGTTTCCATGTTGAGGAAGTATATGTACTGCCCTACGGTGTGATAAAGGTGTATATGGTGACAAGTCCTTCTTGAGCCCCAGACGTGTTAAAGAAAACACAGTTGTTTAAGGTTAGAATATAGTAAGTAAAAAACACCAAAACTCCTAAAACCGCTAGAGTTATGTGTTTCACCAACTGGGTGGCCTATCAAAATGAGTAAAACCTGACTTTTGCTTCGAAGAAAAAACATGGGTTTGGTTTGACGAAGTTTCTCCATGAGTATTTAAATGTTGTGATTCGTAGTTTTACGATGTCTGATAATTGTGTCAGTCGATGTGTTTGGCAAAGTAATATGGACAATTTTACACCACAGGATCCCAGTCTGATTTTGCCTGCCAAAGAGTGGCGGTTATTCTACAACTGTGTTTGAAGGGATCTGAAGAACAGCGATGACGGCCCCTTGTACATTGCGGAATAGGATGGTAAAGTTCCTGACAAGGTTTCCTGTGGTTGGTCATCGTAGTAAAAAGATACCGGATGACTACATTTTCTGCTGCAATGACAAGGCAAAGATCGTGAATGTGTGTGGCCTATCCCGAAATCAGGACACCTATTATGACATGAGGTCTCTTGCTGAAGCTTGTTCGAATCCTACAGAGGACCACCCACAAAGCTACGACAATGACTGGCTAAATAAATTCTGTATGGATCCGGGGTATCACAACCTGACCTTTCTCACAGCACCACACGGTGGTAGCAGGGTAGCAAAATACAATACAAAAGTTTTTATTAAAGAGTTTTTGTCTACGGTATTAATATTCCAGGCTGATTTGGTTGACGTCGGCATATTTTAAGAAAAATGACAACAATAACTTTCTGTTGATATGCATCGACCTGTTCAGTAAATACGCATGGACGCATGTGCTATTAAAAAAGCGGGGAGGAAGTGGCATTTAAATCCATATTGAAAGAGGGGAGAGTACAGCAGAAACTACAATCAGATAAAGGAAAATAATTTTTTAACAAGCATTTCCAAAAGCTAATAAAGTACAACATTGTGCATTTTGCAGAAGCGAGGGCACCCTCTCCCGGCGGACCTTCGGAGTTGCAGTTCTCACACCTGTGGGTTGGATGGAATTCAAAATTCAACTCGTGTCTGAAGGAGAAAAACGTGGTGGAAATACAATCCCCATAAAATGGGGCCGTACTCCGTGTGTGTGTTAATCTACAAAAACAATCATAGTGTCACAACGCAAGGGGGGGCAGGATCGGAAATGAGGTCCTCATTTCCGACACGCAGGATTGGCGAGTCAATTTTCTTCATTTTATTAAAAAAAATACAAAAAACAACAAGCAAAAGCAAACGAAAATAAGAAAAGGATTTAAACTAAAGAAAATACCGAAAAAGGAAAAAAAGGCAGGAACGAGGTGAAACAAGAACGAGACGTGAACATGGGCTTGAACTTGAACTTGGCATGAATAACATACATTTAGAAACACGCAAAAATGATCTAACGGCCCTAAGGGGAAAAACACCGGCTTATAATGCCGGTGAATCAGCGCTAAACAAGACTCAGCTGCGCGCTGGAGACGCTCAACAGAGAGGAGGACGTGACAGTACTCTTCCCTCTATGAACGCCTCCAGGCGTTCCCCTAGGGACCCCTCCGGGAGAAAGAGGAGAAAGGCCGAGAACCAGGGCATGACCTGAAGGGTGAAAACCTGACCTGACCTGACGTGAAAGGGGGGAAAACCTGACCTGACCTGACGTGAAAGGGGGGAAAACCTGACCTGACGTGAAAGGGGGGAAAACCTGAACTGACCTTACGTGAAAGGGGGGAAAACCTGACCTGACCTGACGTGAAAGGGGGGAAAACCTGACCTGACCTGACGTGAAAGGGGGTAAAACCTGACCTGACCTGACGTGAAAGGGGGGAAAACCTGACCTGACCTGACGTGAAAGAGGGAAAACCTGACCTGACGTGAAAGGGGGAAAACCTGACCTGACGTGAAAGGGGGAAAACCTGACCTGACCTGACGTGAAAGGGGGAAAACCTGACCTAAAACGTCTGGGGTGCTCGGTGTTGAATTTGGTGATTTTTCTTTATCAATATGTTTAGTTAACGGAAACAATAATGTTAATGTACTACTCTCCTGGTCTGCTAGCATAGCTAACGTTAAGAATCTCCGCAATACAGATGTGTAAATTTTTGCCTTTTCATGCAGCTCCAGATCGCTTCTCTGTAAAATTGATCTAATAGTCATAGCCTTCACATCTTCGGTTCACAATTTTTTCTATTTCAAATCTTTTATTCTTACAGACAGAAATTTTTTGTAATTCCTACTCATAAAAAACACTGTTGATAACATCTCCATTATAATTGCAGAGTCTATAGACAGGTGGGTCTCGCAGGTTACACGTTTTTATTGTGAAAATTTCTTCTGTATAGTTTTTCTCCTATCCTTTTGCAAAAGGCCTCCTTACTTTAGAGATTCTTAACCGTGTTGCCGATCTTATACTTAAATATAGGGCTGATGCTGTGTGAAACCCTAGACCCGTATAGGTTATGTAGCACTACAGGCACGTTTTCTTTACAAACATCTATCGGTCTCATTTTGATGCTCCTGTTATAGCTAGTGTTGTATCCATCTGTGAGGTCTTGAAGTCAATAACCATTTAGAGTTTGTGGCAGGTTAAATACCTGAACATTTTAGATTCATAGGTGCGGTGAAAGCATTCTATAATACTGGCTTTAAGCTCGGTGTCTGCTGCAAAATGCACAATGTTGTACTTTTTTATTAGCTTTTGGAAATGCTTGTTAAAAAGTTATTTTCTTTTATCTGTTTGTAGTTTCTGCGGTACTCTCGCCTCTTTCAATATGGATTCAAATGCCTTAGCCACTTCCACCCCACTCTTCGTTTTAACACACACCTCCATGCGTATTTACTGAACAGGTCGATGCATGTCAACAGAAAATTATTGCTGTCATTTTCCTTAGCATATGCCAACATATCAACCAAATCTGCATGGAACTGCATGTCAATACCGTAGACAAAAACTCTGTTCCCTTTGTATTTGATCATTCCTGTGTAGCGTGTATGCATCCTCTCCAGCTAGCCACTCTGAAATCTGTTTATCAGTTAAGGAAATGCCTGTTTCCTTTAAAACTGCATCTTTTAATCGTTTTTGACCTCCTAAAGATCCTGGGTTAGAAGGGTCATAAATATTTTTCAGTATCTGTTCAGACATTGGCACATCAGAGTCCAGAAAAGAATAACACATGGGTTTTAAGTGAACTGAGTTTTTATTTATCAAAACTTCTTAACAAATCTTGAGATTTGTTAAATGCTTAGCATCAACATCACATCCTTTTACTGGTAAGGATACATCAGGGTTGTCATCAATGATCTTGTATAAGAAGCTGGTAATTTCACAACTAATATTTAGTCTAAATACACTTTTTGTCAGAGCGTTAACAGACCACCCATTCAACATACCTATGCTATACTCGTCCAGTGTGTGCACCACCCTTCCAACAGTCCACAGCATTGTAGACAAATTGTTCACTGTTAGCATCCAGAACATTCTCTCTGATCTCATGAAGTTTCTCCACAATGTAGACCTCCACACGTAGTTCGCATAAAATGGCATCCACCAAACTCTGGATCCTCTGAGGACTAATTCTTCAACCAAATCAGTTCAGTGTTTGAGCTATGATGTGAGTTTTGGTTTTATCAGACTAAGCGATAGCTCCTAAAAGTAAGCGTTAAAGAAATAAGCACTGGGTTCAAACAGGAGTGTGAGTTGACTAGGATGTTAAACTTAACAACAAAGACAGAGTTCCATCAGTTTATTGCTGATAAGATGCTCCAGTATGACCACAATTGTTGTTTTTATAATTTTCAATCTGTCAGTAGGTAAACACCAGTCACAAACTTTAACGCCGGCACAGGCCACACCCTGCTGCTGCTATTGTGTGGAGCTGTGTGAAAGGTCAGGTTGTGACACCCCAGTTTCATACAACTTTTATCTAGCCAGCAGATATTTTTTTGCAAATTTTCTAATTATATGACCAGCACCTGTATGTGACAATTAAAATATGCATTTGAATTAGCCATTTTCCTTGCCACTGTCGTATTTTAGACTATTCACTATTCGTCACAGGTGAAGCTCATATGACAAGGAAACAACACTTGGGACTTTACCAAACTGTGAATATTAGAATACTTTTTGACAGTTGAGTTTTGCACTGAAACATTATTACAGAATCTGTTGAGATTAAAATGAGCCATTTCTTGTAAAAAAAAAAATCTTTATTAGAAATATATTTCAGCAGCACGTCAGGTCAATTTGTACACAAGCGACAAGACATTTGTCAGGGACTGTACAGATCCCCTCAGTTGACTGAATGTGGATCACTTTAAAAAACATATATACATAAATCTGTAAATCAGGTCTTGAAGCTAAAATGATGGCCAAACTAAATTACAGCAGGATTTCAAGCCTTTGGTTGTGTCGTTAATTTTTCCACTATATTTTTATTGCTAAACAGGTTCTGATGTGAGGTTCCAGGGCACTGCCTTGTCATCCATCAGATTAAATCACTTTAGTAAGATTTAGTAAGACAGTGGGATTTTAGTCACAATTTGTATTAAATGCTAATCCAAGGCTGAAATCCGGATCAGTTATTTCCTCTTGTTGGAACTCAGAGCACATCTCCGAGCAGACACATCAGTAGGGGTGACTGAAGATAGACCAATTTTCGCTATGTCTATTTTCAATTGTCAAAGAAAATAATAAACTTTTAAAAAATATATAAATTCTTGAGTCCAAGGTGGAAAGAGCAAAAACTCACAGGATATCATTCACAGGATACAAAGAAGGCAATCTTTCCAACAATAAATGGCACAAGTTAAAATAACAAACTTTCCAAACGATGCAAGTTCCCAAAAGATTGTGCAAATCCCTTCACAAATCTATCCCCTTTTATACTCTTGAAACGTTAGTCCCACCCTCTTCTAGACCAATGGACTTCCATTATTTTTAAATTATCCAATCTAGTTTTGCCAAATTCCCATTATTTTTAAATGTACCCAATCAGGCTCCTCCTTTAGCGATGCAGTTACCATTATTTCCCGCTCTCTCCTAATTGTGACATATGCTACCCTAGTGATCCAGGCCCTACTGTTTGGTGGCAGTCCTGTACTTTTCCATTAAAACCAATCATAATATGATTAGTTTTTTGTAAATGACGATACCCATATACAAGTCCCCTTTCTTCTGGATTTTTCACACTTTGCTTGTTTGCAACCCAAGACTCCACTTCGCTGAAGATTGTCTTCAAAGTTTTTGCACTTTGGACATATTAACCACCTAAAATGCATAAGTTTCAATTTTATTTACTCTTTTCTCTTATATATAAGTTTTATGTTTTTTTTGTTGTTGTTATTTGAACTACTTTTAAATTATATTGTGAAATCACCTATTCAGTTCAATTCTTAATGATTTTTATCAGTTTACACTAGAATCACCTATTTTATATTCTTTTAATGATTTTTACGTCTTCAGACATATATCGTTTTGGGTTCTTTGTTATGCTTGCATTTTATGTTTTTGACATTGTGTGCAGTTTCTCTCTCTTTTGCTATGTCCTTTTCTCTCTCTATGTCTCTCTCTCTGTTTCTCTCTCGCTCTCTCCTCATTAAGCAGAGCTTAATTGGGACGAGCTGCAGGTGATTGCGTGGTCTGGGGAAGCCTTAAATACGGAGAAGCAGCGCAGAGTCGGCGATCTTCTGTTATGGGTGTGGCTAAGCGCCGTGGTTGTCATTTGTCTCTTTGCCCTAAATCTGTGTGAAATATTGTGTTGGGAATAGCTTTGGTGATGGTTATTTGAAGTTGGGTGTGTGTGTTCAAGTGTTGTGTCACATTCTTTATTTTATGTCACATTCACCGTCACGTTTGTAAATAGATTTCATTTCCTTTCTTTATGATATTTGTCACATCCACCTTCGCAGTTGTAAATAGATTTCGTTGCTATTTATTTGTTATTGGTATCATTGTTAGTTTTTTTGAAGCGAGTAGGTTGGGGATCGCCTTTTCGTTTGATTAACTTCTCCCCTGGTTTTGGTCAGTTAGGGAGATAGGGAAGGACATGTGTATTTTCTTTCAGTGTTGTTTCTTTTATGGGTAATTTAGCAGGGTTTTCTTCTTAGTTAGTGTTTTGTTTGTTATTTTGGCCTTGATCCCCCTCCAAAGACTGATGCTTCTTTTCTCAGTTATAGAAATAAATGTGTGTAACTTGCGCATTCTTCTAATTTATTATTATTATTATTATTATTATTATTATTATTATTATTATTTTCTTGTCATGGCCTTCCAACCTAGACTGGTGAGGTCGTAACAATTGGGGGCTCATCCGGGATATGTATATCGTATATTCTCGTTCATATAAATTGCTAGGCTGTCTTGAAATTTTCGTTAGGGGATTAGATCCAGAAAATTGAAAAAAATGGACTTCGACTTGCTGAAGTTTTCTCTTGTTCCCAAATTAGAAGAATTCGATCGGTGTACGAAAAAAAAATTAATTATGATAGCCGAATTTTTCAACGTAACCGTCCCAAAGGAGCAAAAGAAACAAGTCATTAAAAAGGTGTTGTATGACAAGTTAGTTGAAACAGGCATTTTACCTGCAGTAATAGAATGTCGTGAGGGAGAGTCTACCAGAAAAGTGTCATTAGACAATGCAGATTCAGTAAGCGGTAGAATAACAGACCCGTTGATAACCCTTCGATTAAAAGAATTAGAACTCGAATTAAAGAAGCAGGAGTTTGAAACAAATCAATCGGGATATCAAGTTACGTAAACTGGTTATAGAAGTTCAAATGCGGCACATTAAACCCGTTCCATTACCGCGCAAAGGTCGAGGGCTTGTTGAAAGACAGGAAAGCAAACGTTTGTGGAGTTTGCACGTGAAAAGAAAGCATTGTTTGAGAAATGGAGTCTTTCGACAAAAAATTGATACACTTGAGGATTTGTGAGAACTAATTTTGCTCGAGGATTTTAAAAACTGTTTACCAGAGAGTATTGCAGTGCCTTTAAACGAGCAAAAAGTTACCACATTATCCGATGCTGCAATTTTTGATGACGAATTTGTGCTCACGCATAAAACTAAATTTTCCCCTGCGCTTGTTCCATAGAATTTCTTTGCTACTGAGGTAAGGAAAGAGAACGGATACGGCACTTTTAGACCTGTAAAGGAACTAAAAGAAACTTTAAAATGCCTTGATAGAAATAGTGTTTATTTACATTGTCTTGATCCTGGTCACATGATATCAAACTGTAAAGCGTGGCAGCAGAAAGTAGGTGCTAAGCCTAAAGGGGTAGCATTTATATCAATCTCAGAACAGGCGAGTTCATGTTCAAATCCTTCGGCCTTCAATTCCTTTCTGCAAACCTGTACCGTAGCGCTTACAGATGGTTCTGGTGTTAGAACTATTGTAATGTTAAGGGATACAGGGTCTGCACAGTCAGTCATCCTGGAAAGTGCACTACCGTTTTCAGAGAAATCATATACTGGTAACAATGTGCTCATTCGTGGTATCGAAATGGGCTGTACTTCATTACTGCTGCATACTATTCATCTGAAGTCAGATATTGTGTCTGCTCCTGTTAGCATCGGGGTGCATTCACAGTTATCTGTCGAGGGGGTAGAGATGATCTTAGGTAATGATCTGGCTGGAACTAAAGTTTTTCCCTATCCAATTGTGTCAGAAAAACCCGAGATTATTGCCAAAGATGATTCTCTTTATAACAGTTCTCTGTTATTTTTCTCTCATGCAATGTGACTTGCGCACAGGAAAGGAAATTTGATGAGGTGATTGATCTTTGCAGTTCATTCTTGGATTCATCGCCAGAGACCGCAGAGACTAAATTGTTTGTTCAACCGCAACCATTCCAGGATAGTGCAGGGTTGAAAGAAAATGGTGCTTCTCTAAAAGTGAGTAAAGAACAGTTAATTGCTGCTCAAAAAAATTATGTATTGCTGAGTGAGTGTATTAGCGGTGCTGCAGACCAAACGCAACCTTCAGATGCACCAGTAGGTTATTGTTGGGATGATGGTGTGCTAATGCGCTAGTGGAAGCCATTAGACCCTGAACGTGATGGAGTTTATTAGATTGTTCTCCTTACTGGCTATTGTGCGCAGATTTTGAAACTGGCTCACGAGCATATTTGCTCAGGGCACCTTGGGGTTACAAAAACTCACGATCGCATTGCTAGGTATTTCTTTTGGCCTAGGATGAAGTCTTCAGGGTCTGCATTTATTCGGACATGTCACATTTGCCAATTAGCAGGTAAGCCCAATCAAACGATCTCTCAAGCTCCACTTCAAACTATTCCTGTTATAGGGGAGCCATTCGAAAGACTCCTCCTTGATTGTGTAGGTCCCTTGCTCAAAGCAAAAACTGGTCACCAGTACATGCTCACCATAATGTGTACTGCTACTAGCTACCCAGAAACTGTACCTTTACGTTCAATCACCACAAAAGCTGTGATTAAAGAGCTGATTAAACTCTGCTGTGTTTGGATTGCCAAAAGTAATTCAAGCAGATCGGGGAACAAAATTTTACCTCCAATTTGTTTGCACAGTTTGCAAACGAACTGCAAGTACACCATGAACTATCCACCGCCCACCATCCAGAAGCTGGAGCGCTTCCATCAAACAAAGTCAATGCAGCGTACTTATTGCGTTGAAACCGGCAAAGACTGGGTAGAAGGTTGCCTCTTTTGATGTTAGCTGTAAGAAGCACAGTGTAGGAGTCTCTGGGGTTCAGCCCTGCCAAACTTGTGTTTGGACATACTGTTCAAGAGTTACTTTATGATCAGTTCCTTTTGAAAAACTTTCTCCAGGTGCCAATCCTGAAGTATGTGAGTACGTTCCGTGAGCATCTCCATAGAGCGTATGGAGATGACTTGGGTATCTTCCTGATACCCAAGTCAAGATAAAGGCTAGATACGACAGAAAGAGTGTCGCTCGTACCTTTCAGCCTGGAGAGTCTGTGCTCGTGTTGTTGCCTGTGTCTATGCATGCTCGATTTGCAGTTCCATATTTAATTGAGAAGAAACCCAGTGACACAAATTATGCCATTCTCACTTCTGACCGACGACATAAAAACAGGGTCTGCCATGTAAACATGCTCAAAGCATATGTGGGAAGAGATGAGCCTGACATTTTGATTCAGTATTCAAATTCACACAGTTAGTAATTAATAACTAAGTTTTAAGTCAGTATTTTTATAGAACCATGCAAACTGATCATGCCATTCTCCCCTAAACCTGTGATGTCGGAATACAAACCCGACAACCTGACTTCTCCTGATTCCACCAGGAACCCTGGGCCATCTGGAGTCAAAAACCTTTGCAGACAATTCCCACAATTTAACAGTGTATCTACTATCACCACCCCTATTTTCGGATAACGACTCAGTCATCTCCCTGCCTTCACCACTTTTCTCTCCTGCTGTTGCTTCCTCTGATGAAGACATCATTCCAATTGAATAATAATGGGGCTTTTTCAATAAAGATATCCCTTTTCAACACTGTCTCTCTGGTGTCATTTATGTATTATTATTTTTATTTTGGTTAGTTTTTTTTTTAACACTCAGTTAAGTTTATCCAGTTTTTAAAGATCTCTGATAGCACACTGTCTCTGTCTTTAGTCTATTCTTCATCACATTTAGTTCCCTTTCATATCTTTATTTTAGTGCTACGCCTAATATGTACATGTTATAGTTAGTTTATGATTAGTTTTTCATCAAACTATATATCTCTAATTGCTCACGCCTATTTGCTCATGACGCCACTTATTTATAAGTATTTTTCATACACTCTGATAAAGTTTTGGCAATGACATAAGGTTTAAGACACTTTCCACAGTGTGAAGGCTCCTATAACGATTTTTTAACATCACATTTTGCTGCACTTTTTCACATCGATATTGGATACTGATGTAATGTGCAGGCCTCTTTTGCATTGAACTTTGATTTAAACGATAATGATTAAACCTGACTTCATTAAAAGATTTCACAATCGGATCAAGTTGTTTGATGTTGCAAATGTTGTTTTATTTTATTCAACACACTTTGTTTTACAGCTAAACATATCACATCACACACACACCAGCATCACACCAACGCATGTCAGGGTGGGGCAGTGTGTGTGTGTGTGTGTGTGTGTGTGTGTGTGTGTGTGTGTGTGTGTGTGTGTGTGTGTGTGTGTGTGTGT